>LUCG01267691.1:0-10169 GCA_001633085.1 Carthamus tinctorius | reverse complement strand
AAAAAAAATAAAAAATAAAAACAAAAATCCATCGCTATCGCTACAAACCAAATAGCGCCTATTTTGCGCTATCGCTATCGAGATAGCTATTTTGCGCTATTGACAACAGTGGATCTTATTGCATTTTTATACCCTATTTATCTATTTTTTTGATCTTATTCATCTTATATATATGCCTTTTTGTTATAAACTTCCTCGATTTTCTGGCGTTTGCATATGCAGTTTGATTAATTAGTCAGTATCTATGATATAGTTTGCAAAACTATTTTCTTGATTTCTTGATATCATGCTCTCTCCACCTCTCGAGACATCATACCAATGTTGGGCTTGAATCCCTTTTCCCTATATATTGAAAAACCCGAGTTCTGAATTAAAAATTGTAATCTTGATGCTTAACAGGTAGCTTTGGCTTTAGAAGTCTTGGACTAAAAAACCTTGGGAGGTTGGACTAATAATTTTATGTGTCACAGGCCATCTAAGTACCGATCCAATATGTTAAGCTAATAATTTTCTTCTAAATCGTACCTCATTTAAGCTCTCCTTTTCTTTTCTGCCTCATCATATTGGTTTTGAATCTTAATGTAGGCAACAGATGCAGGGGATTATAGGCTTTGTGTACCTTTTTAACATCACCATCCAACAAAAAACTCATAACATGGATGTAAAATCTCTATAAATATATAATAATCCTTCTCAATTTCTATTAGATAATACGGTATTCAAGTCATGAAGTCAAAGAGGAGCCAATATTTTAGGTGCCAAATTTGTATTTAAGCCAGCTTTTTCGTTCACCAGGTGCCAGATTTTAGGCTAAAACAAATGCTGGTACTATTTCATCTATATTTCAAGTTCGCACATGATCTTAGAACTTTAATGAAACCCCCTTTGGCAATTTCACCAAACGAGATCTTTTAACCTTAGTTTCTCGTTCATCTTTCTTTACGTCTTCAAGTGATACTAATGACATCTAGTCAGCTAAACATTTCCTTGATAATGGTATATGAAATGTACCATGAATCTTTTTCAATTTGTTAGGTAATCTTACTCGGTATGCCATTTCACCGACTCCCATTACAGTCTGAAATGCCTAGCATATCTTAGCTTTAACTTACTTCCCTTACCATGGGACGTCCTGCTTCTCCCTTACACTTCGACTTAGATTTCTATAGGTCTTTTTTCTTATCACCGTAATACTTCCATAAATCTTACTCAACCTTTAATCTATTCATAATTAGAAGAACCACTTCATCGACCGTTTGCTAAATGATTTCGGGTATGTCTAGTTACGTTCATAAATGACAATCCACCACATGAATTCCACATGTCCATCTGTATATTTCTTCAAAAATTGTCACTTGCATTAAGTGACGACTACTTATATAAAGAAATTAAGTGACGACTATTCAAGTTACCTAAAGTCTATGGATATGACCCGTGCATATATTTAGAGATCTTAATCGTCCACTTTTCTATCCATATAGAGATGGTATAAGGCATACATTTTACTAAATCATTGACTAAATTACTTTTGTTCCCTTAGCAACTCTTTTCAATTTTATTTCCGCATCTTACTATCATTTCTCTATCAGAGCAAGGGTTATAAAAATTCAGCAACACTTCTAAGTTTTCTATCGTAGTTCATGGCTAATCATCTCGTCAAGCATCCCTTTTTCCTACAAGAACTTGGAACCAATCTCATTAGGATTTACATATTTTCTATCAATCTGTATCTTATTTCTAGCACCAACGTCAATATCTCCCATCTCTATTTCAACTTATCAACTCTCACTTACCGATATTCAAGCCTCTCAAAAACTTGAAGGCTTGGTTGTACTTTAAGGTCGTTCCTCCAATATTATTAACTCCCGCTTACGTGGATCCTTCACATACAACATTGTACATGTCACTAACGTAGTTGCAATCACCCGCTATTAGAACCATCATTTGCATAACAAAATATTACTTATTTAAACCGCTTCATTATCTTACCAACACACATGAGGAAGAAGCTGGAGCCTATGCACTACCAAAGAATGGACCTGATAGAATCAATTGATTGCATAAGATATACGAAGGTCTTGCATAAAGAAAAAAGAAGTCAAGTGAACCTGAAAAGAAAAGAGATAGTGAAGCCCTTTCTCGCCTTTTCTATGTATCCTTAAAAGTAAGATGATTTGTTTTTCATACTTGTTTGGTATTGACTATTGTTGTTTATGGACACCGTTCTTCTTTGAGTTTTGTAATGTACTATGTGCAACTTTAGTCATTCGTGTTTTATGTGTATCTTGACTTTTATGTTTTTTTCGATTTACTCTTGAATGTAACGTGACGTGTCTCTATTTCCAACATATTTCATCGCTCTTGTTTTTTATATATAACAAATCTAAGATTTTTGCATAATCATTTGCTTTGATTGTGTTCAAACTTCTATTTTGATAACAAATCTTCTATGGTACTTTGACTTATCAAGTATTATGTGCAATGTCGGTCATTCTTTTGTTTCAAATTGTGCATTTTGACCATTTCCCCATCACCCCTTTATGTTGACCTTTTGACAACTCCCACCTTCTTTTTGCATAACTTTTCTCGCTTATGTGTATCTTGACTTCTTTGTTTGTTTGATTTATTCTTGAATGTAATATGTATTGTGCTTCAGTTCCTGCCATATTTCGTCATTCTTGATAATATTCTTTTAGCGGTTTTTAAATTTTTCGTAATTTTAAATGTTCTAATTTATGTTTCTTGTAAGGCATCCATCCATTAGTCGTCTTTGCTATTAGACGTTCTTTATCTTGCTGAACGTGTTTTTCTCTAGTTGGGATTTTATGTAAATGAGATTGCATGGGTATTCTATGTCAATTGTTCTTGTTGAATTTTTGATGTTTATGACTTTTAGGAGGGTATCTTTTGCATACACAAACTATCCATACATGTATATCTTGACTTCCATACTTATTTGATTTGTATGTAAAGTAGGTCATGTGATGTCTACGGATTTATTTGTTTAGAACTAACGTCGTTGATTATGTGTGATGATTGGGTAAGATTAGTTTAAGATTATAGTTGATTTTGATGACAAATCTTCTATGGCATTTGGTTTTTTCAAGTATGTGCAACGTTGATCATTCTTTGTTTCAAATTATGCATTTTGACCCTTTCTCTCATCACCCCTTTATGTTGACCTTTTGATGACTCTCCTGTTTGGTTGTTTTCTCATTAAGTCCTGTATGGATAAAGTTGGCTATATAGATAAAGCGGATAAATAAATTTATTGTTTGTTTGTTAGGCTGAATAAACCATCTTAATGAAGAAAATGACCATTTTATCCTTTTGGTTATTTTTTACCCTAAAAATGCCAAAGCAATTATAAATCTTATTCGTTTTTCTCAGCAACCGATTAAAGAAGAAGGCCAAACCAAAAATAAAATTCATCGAAAAAAGCATGATTAAAGAACAATCGATTAGAGGACATTAAACCCAACAAGATTGACACCAAACTCATAGTGAGAATATTCAAACCAATTAGATAAGATGAGACAAACCAAAAAAACTAGGATTGCAAGCAATCAAAATTGATTTCTTGATAACTCTTCAATCCTATTTACCAGTGCATTTATTGCTAAGATAACTCATGGTAAGCCCATCAATTCTATTTACCCAGTGTATTTATTATTAAAAAAGAATCATCAATTTCTTGAAAGTTGTAACTCATCAATTCTATTATACCCAGAGCATTTATTGCAAGGAAAACCCATCGGTTTTTAGAAAACTCATCAATTTCATAGAAAACTCGTCGATTTCCATTTACCTCTTTTCTTGAGTTGTTAACTTCCGGTTTTTCAGAAAACTCATCTATTTTTTATTAACCTCTCAGCCAGGGGGTCGAATGCAAGGAAGAGAAGGATGGTGGGACTAAGGACGAAGAGCAGAAAGGAAGAGGCAAGACAAGGAGAAGGAGGGATTGAGAGGGGTAAGATTGGAAAAATGGTGTCTGTCTGCATAAATGAATCTCTTTGAAGCTTATTCGGTAAGCTCTCCTCCAAATGAATAAGTCGATTCCAAACATTACTAGATGGCTGACCGAACAAGTTAAGGGGCTCATTAAGCCCATTAAGTTAATTCCAAACAGGCCCTATGTTGTGTTTTCATAACTTTTTTTGCTTATGTGTATCTTGACTTTTTTTTTGCATACCATGTTGGAATTTCTCAAAAAGGTTGACACATGAGACACGTTTCCAATAACACCATCCAAATTGCTCTTAGACAAATAATTTATACCTTTTGATGAATAATTTTATGTCATATTTAATTACCAACATTTGACCTTTCATGTGTTTTCAACTTTTCTTTCTTTTGAGTTTCTTGACTAATGGGGTAATGTATATTCATTTTCTTTTGATTTATGTATTTCTCTATAAGATAATTTTATTTGATGTTATTTACCACAGATATTCGTTGATCTTTGTCTTTGGACTATGTTTTTCATACTTGTCTTTTAGGCATTTTTTTTTCTTTTTATTTATTTCTTATTTCTTGGCTGCCTATGTTTTTCCGTAGCTGACACGTTATGTAGGTGAGATTGTGTTTGGGTATCTTTTTGATGTTATTTCACTTTTTTGTGAGAGTATTGTGTTAGCATAAGCTTTCCATTCATGTGTATCTGGACTTACATACTTATTCAGTGTGTTTGTAAAGTAGGTTGTGTGTATTCCAAACATATTTGGTCAATGTTCATTTTATTTTTTGCGTGTTCTAAAGTTATTTTTGATGTTATTTGACTTCTTTGTGAGAGTATTGTGTAAGCATAAGCTTTCCATTCATGTGTATGTAGACTTACATATTTATTCAGTTTGTTTGAGAGTAGGCTGTGTGTATTTCAAACATATTTGGTCGTTGTTGATTTTAATTTTTGCGTGTTCTAAACTTTTACATGATTATTTATTTTGATTGTGTTCATACTTCTATGATCTTTTTTAGTTCAGGCCATTCTTCTGTGTGATGTTTTCTCATTTCTGTGTGTGGTCTTAGATTTTATGTGCTGATTGAACTTGCTTACTCTTAAGATTACTGTTGATTGTGGTCACCATTCTTCTATGAGTTTTTGTAATGTACTATGCGTGCAACTTTGGCCATTCATATTTCATGACTTTCTTGTTTTTGGATTTACTCTTGAAAGTAACGTGGTGTGTGTATTGCCAACATATTTCCCCGTTCTTGATTTTTACTTTTTAAGGGTTTTTAAATTTGCATGGTTATTTGTCTTAATTGTGTTAAAGCTTCCAAGCTATTATTTGATTTTGATCATTTCCTTCATCATCTGTCGATTTGTTTGTTCATATTCGTGGTTTTTGATTATGTGTGATGATTGTGATTGATTAGTTCAAGATTGCAGTCAATTTTGATGATAAATCTTCTATGATATTTGGCTCAACAAGTACTATGTGCAATGTTGGTCATATGGTTGTTTGCAATTGTGCATTTATTATTGTGTCCCATCACGTGTTTAGTTTAGTGTAACTTTTTGATGATTGTATGTTACGTTTGCATAACCTTTTACACTAATATGTATTTGACTTCTTTGCTTATTTGATTTATCCTTGATTGTAACGTAGGATGGGTGTCTGTTCCCAACATATTTATTGTTTCCAACTTCTTTGCCTATTTGATTTATGCGGTTTGATTGTGTTCGACTTCTGTGTTATTATTTGTTTTCACTTCCTTGTTATGAAAAATGGTTGTTGTTCATGCCCTTTCGTTATTGTTTATTTCCATTTGAACTTTGTTATATCGCATTTCGGGAGTTTCTTCTTTATTCGTAGATACTTGTGAATGTGGTTCTTGTAAACCTAAATTAACTTATTTACTGATGCTCAAAGGTGGTAACGCAATTGTGCATAACACTTGATACAAAACACATGGCCTTCGACCCATCACGTCTAACATTACGAATATTCCTTGTAAATTCTACAAATGTTGTGTTATTTTTCTAGTACAAAACATGAATAGGTAAAACCTCAAAGTGGGGCTACAGGTATCGAGAATGACCAAAGTAAATAGACTAGGAGTAAAAAGGAGGTTAGTTATCATGTTATTTTCTTTCTCTTTTTTTGTTGATACGTTTACCGTTCTTATTTCGTCGTTTGACGCGACACGGACAATATTTTTTTAAGTAATCGGGATGACATAAAGGTTTTTTGGGGTTGTAGTTTATGTTTCTTGCAGGATATCGCTAAATGAAGGATTTTGAACTTAAGAGAGATCGGAGCTTACATACGATTCCAATTTCATGGTAAGCTACTTACACATGTTCATTTACTTTTCATGCGAGATACAACATATGTTGGGCAGGATTGCAATACTGAGAAACTTGCAACCACGCGAGGATTCCTCAAAAAGGTTGGCACATCAGATAAGTTCTCAATAACTCCATCCAAATTGCTTTTACAAGAATGATTCATCCATTGCATGAATAACTTCTGCCATATTGTTTGATTATCCAAATGTCGTGTCATTTTCCAATGTGGAAAATATGAATAGTTGGATCCTGAAAGTAAAATCCATAGGGAGTAAGATTTGGTCCAACCTCTCGTTTGAAAAGAAGGTTAGTTTCCACGTCTATTTTATTGTGCTTTTTATTGATTCGTTCACAATGTTTCTTTTGTCATTTGAGGTAATATGAATATTTATGTAAGTAATCAGGAAGGCGTAAAGGTTATTGGGGTTCTCATTTATGTTTCTTGCAAGGCATCGGTGACATGCGAGTCCAATTCCATGGTAAGTTTCCTCATATGTTCATTTATTATTTCTCATGCGAGACACCACTTATGTTGCATTGTATTTGGAGATTGGTAATTTGGCGCAGTTCTTTAAATTGCGATACAGAGGAACTTGCAACCACCTGGGATTTCTCAAAATGATTAACACACGAGGTAAGTGTTGAATAGCCCATTCCAAATTGCCTTTAGACTATTGATTCATACATCTCATGATTAACTTTATGTTTTATTATTTAGTACTCTGCATTTTACCTTTCACGTGCTTTTAACTTATTTGTTCTTTTCATTATTTTCTTGACTAATATATTCATTTACTGTAATTTATATTTTTCTTTGAAAAATAATTTTATCTGTGTTATTTACCACTAATTATTTGATCTTTGCCTTTGTAGTGTTTTTTTCATCTACGTTATGGTTGTTGATTTGCATTAGTCGTCTTTGTTATTAGACTTTCCTTATCTTGGTTGCATATGTTTTTCTCTAGTTGGGATTCTATGTTAATGAGATTGTGTGGGTATTCTATGTCAATCGTTCTTGTTGACCTTTTGATGTTTGTGACTTTTATGAGGGTTTCTTTTGCATGCATAAACTTTCCATACATGTAGATCTTGACTTGCATACTTTTTTGATTTGTATGTAAAGTAGGTCATGTGTATTCCGAACATATTTCATGGTTGTCGAATTTTATATTTACTAATTTTAAATTTTTGCATGATTTTATCTGTTTTGATTGTGTTCAGAAATCTATGATTTTGACTATTCTACTATGTGTTGTTTTTCCATGTCCCTGTATGTAAATATGGTCTTGGATTGTGTGACGATTTGGACTTTCATACTTTTTTTTGTATTCTTCTTTGGTTTTGTCGGGTACCACGTGTATCTTTGGTCATTTGTGTTCAAGGTGTATCTTGACTTTCATGTTTTTTTTCGATTTACTTTTGAATGTAACATGATGTGTGTCTATTCGGAACATGATTTATCGTTTTCTACTTTTGTTTTAAAAGGTTCTTACATTTTGCATGATTTTGTGCCTTGATTGTGTTCAAGCTGCTATGCTATAATTTGATTTTCATTCTTTTGTTTCTTGTGATGTGTATGAATTTGTTTGTTTAGTAGTATCGTGGTTGATTATGCGTGATGATTGGACAAGATTAGTTGAAGATTTCATGCTAACTGTTGTATGATTGTGATTTTGCTGCTATTTAATGTTTTTTTTTTATATAAAGAGAGTTCAAACGACTATACATCACAAAATTCTTAGAAAACCAACAGAAAAACTTATCTTTCCTTGATCTTCCTGCACTGTCTTCCATTCCTGCACATTTTAACTCTGCCAAAAGCAAACCAAATCATACAGATGTAAAGATTACACATACCTGCAATTCCATTCTGCTCTTCAGATCATATCTGCAAACATGATGTTCTGCTCATTCCATTTGCCTATGAGACCCCATCTTTTACCAATTGTTTGATTCAATCCTTTATACTCATTTCTCCCTAGAAGCTTGTATCTAACATCTCTAATGATAGAATTAACAATATCATTAGGCTTCCTTTTCACTTTTTTGGCTAACCCTGTTGCTCCTATCTCAGCTGAAATGTCTACATTCAAAGCAAGTGGAAAACATTCTAGATTGTGTGATGTCTACTCCAAAATGGATCCTGATTTTAAGATGGCCGTTGATCTGATAATTGACAACCATGAGCCTGGTTTTTCTTTGCTGAGATTGTTGCGGCTCGATACAAACAACATCCAGACAACAGGTCGTCTGCTGCAGGCGTTAGTGGATAGATACGACTTGGATAAACACTACTTTATTATTAATGACAATGTTCTAAACATCAATTTAGAGGATGTTTTGTACATAACGGGTTTACCCATTAATGGCAAGGCTGTAATCTCAGAAACATCCGGGGATAAAGATGCATTTACAAGAGCTTTCGGCAATTTTCCTGAAGGCAAGGTGCACACGGGCACTTTGGAACGGGTTAGCATTAGACAAAAGCAGGCCTAACGAACAACGGCTGCAGGCTTTGCTTCTGCTCGTGATTGTTTGTTTTGTTTCCCCTGTATGTGAGGATTATGAGGTCCATGGCTATCTTGTACAGTTTGTGACAAATATGGCGAAAGTTGATTCTTACTCCTGGGGAGCAGCATTTCTCGCTAGCCTGTACGTTGGGATTGAGAAGTATAAGTCAAAGTTAATCAAGAAGTCGACAGTTGATGGCAATTGCTGGCCGCTTTTGGTAAGACACATCCTCCTTTTGTAATTCAGTTATAAGATTATAATATATTTATATTTTTTTTTTGTTTTTTCTGTTGGAGGTTTTTTTCTGCATTTGCATTCCAAAACTTTGTAAAGAACTTGGATTTTCTATCAACTTGGAGGAACAAAAAGCTCCATTATTGAGTCATTGCATGAAGCTGATGAAAAAAAAAAGCCAAATAACAAAATTTTACCGGCTACGAATTTAGTAGAGACAGCTTTCAGTGATCTTAAACGTGAGGCAAGTCTCTCTCTCTCTCTCTATATATATATAGATATATAGATTCTTCTAACTTATTTCTTTGTATTAAAAGGATATCAACTGGCATGTGTATGATAAAACGATGTTGGATGAGCGTATGCTGGTGGATCATCTTTAGCATGTGACCTGCCATGCCTCGTTGATATTCATGTAATTGGTGGCTCATCACCGACCGATTTTTCATCTAAGGCAATTTCAGGGGCTTGATAAGTATGTGGACATGGTCAAATCTGTTCCACTGTTTTCTTGAAGGGTGATCTTTTTTGCAGGTAAACGAACAGATTTGACCATGTTCACATACTTATCAAGCCCCTGAAATTGCCTGAGATGAAAAATCGGTCGGTGATGAGCCACCAAATACATGAATATCATCGGGGCATGACAGGTCACATGCTGAAGATGGTCCACCGGCATACGCTCATCCAACATCGTTTTATCTACACATGCCAGTTGATATCCTTTTAATACAAAGAAATAAGTTAGAAGAATCTATATCTATATATATAGAGAGAGAGAGAGACTTGCCTCCCGTTTAAGATCACTGAAAGCTGTCTCTACTAAACTCGCAGCCGGTAAAATTTTGTTATTTGTCTTTTTTTTTTCATCAACTTCATGCAATGACTCAATAATGGAGCTTTTTGTTCCTCCAAGTTGATAGAAAATCCAAGTTCTTTACAAAGTTTTGGAATGCGAATGCAGAAAAAAACCTGCAACAGAAAAAACAAAAAAAATATATAAATATATTATAATCTTATAACTGAATTATAAAAAGAGAATGTGTCTTACCAAAAGCGGCCAACAAATTGCCATCAACTGTCGACTTCTTGATTAACTTTGACTTATACTTCTCAATCCCAACGTACA
>LUCG01267656.1:0-10086 GCA_001633085.1 Carthamus tinctorius | reverse complement strand
GCTATCAGCTAGCTTATCAGCTACCAGCTAGCTTATAAGCTAGTCCATCCAAACATAGCCCTAGTTTTATATTGGAAATACTTTTTTGTTGTTGATAAATTTTAAGATAAACGAGTCGGGTCGAGCTCAGAAGCGTCGATACTTGCCACAGCTCGAACTTGAGCTTGAAATTTTAGGTTTGAGCTTCGAGTTTGAGAGTTGACTCGAGCTCGAGCATGATACTGTATCGGCTTGAGTCGGCTCGATTCCACCCCTTAGGAATATATACACTTCTTTTGAGACAGAATGAATAGATTTTTAGTAAAAAGATGGCAATTTTACATTTAACTAATTTATGTGTTTTATCATTTCTTAAATATTCATGCATTACTTAAATAATGGATTTAAATTTTAGTCGTTTATTTTAAAACTGGACAGCCATTTTTCGGATAAACATAAAAAAGAAAAAATAAGCAAATTCTCTTGTCAATCTACGTTCTTCACGTGTTTGTATGCAAACCAATTTATATCTTTAGTTAATCAATTTGTATTATTTGTCGCCAATATAACAAGATTTTTCAATAATCATATCGGCTTATAATGTACATCAGCTATCATATTACGATTTAAAAGAGTCGAAAATAAATTGGATTACGAAAACAATAGATAAGAGAAAAGGAATTGGGATTTGGGACGTTACATTCAGAAAGCAAACTAAGCTTAATCAGGTCGTTAAATCAGCCATAAAGGTCATGTTCATCCAAATCCGATCCATTATCCTTCAAAAACAAACACTAAACCATTATTAAACTACATGTTAACATATTGTTATCTATCTTCTAATTCAATAAAAAAATGATTAAGTTCAATTATAACAATCATTTTCTCATTTCAAACAAATAATTGAACCAAACTATAATTGAACAATTATATAATTCACTAACACAGTGTTTTAAAATTTTGTCATGGAAGCGGTTGTGACTAAAAACTTATGTCTAACAACCACGTTAAGTTTGTGGCATGCTATAACTCAATAATTAATATAGGGTTTTTGTAATATAATATTTTTTATTCTTTTCATATAACCATTTTAATTTTTAAAATTATTGGCTCTCTTTTATCCTCACGTTTGCAATGAAAGATGAGTTTTCATGTGAATCAATCTCTATAAGTATATATGTAAATATTATATATGCATATACACATATTTATTGTCATAAGTCACGTCTTAAAAAACAATATGATATCACCATCTCTCCAAAATTTGAGGTTTAACCATGCCGTCATGTCACGTCTCACGTCATTCTGAATATTCTTTAGCCCACCCGTACCACCAAGCGGGTAGGGAGTGGGTTGGTGTCGGTTGGTGTTGCCAGCTCAGTGGGTAACCGCGGGTTGGTGCTATGCCCAATATGGGTAGGAGTCAGCGTGTATGGGGGCGGGCTTCCAAGCCCTCCCAACCTGTTATCTCTCTCTCTCCTTCTTTCCCTCTTTCTCTCTCTTTAATATATCTATACACACACACAAATATATATATATAAATAATAAAAAAAGGATTTAGGGTATGAGAGTATGAAAGGATGCGGTACTCAACTTGAGGGTTCAGGGGGTAGGAAGAGAAAAACCAATGTGGTGCTAGTGTCATAATAAGGGTATGAAAGAATGCGGTACTCATGGCTAGGCCTGTAAACGAACCGAACGAACACGAACGGGGCCTGTTCATGTTCGTTTGTTTAAGTTTAAACGAACACGAGCACGAACACGAACGCTTAACTAAACTAAAAATCTTGTTCGTGTTCGTTCATTTAGCACTTGAGGATGTTCATGTTCGTTTGTGTTCGTTCATTAAACTCTTAAACGAATGGTTCACGAACGTAAACGAACGAACATGAACAAACAGAAAATCCTACATATTCTTGATTAACATCCAGAAGTTTTTATTCGAGAGGAGAAAAGTTGTGTAGTATTTCTTTTAACTGTATTTAAAATATAGTTAAATAATTAAATTACTTAATAAATAATATATAATCTATAAATAATTATATATACTAATATAAATGGACGAACATAAACGAACAATTCACGAACGTAAACGAATGAACAGTTCACGAACATAAACGAACAAACAGTTCACGAACATAAACGAACGAACATAACCGAACGCTCACGAACATAGATGAACGAACGAGGACGTTGTTCGTGTTCGTTCATTTATTTAAACGAACGTAAAATCTTGTTCGCGTTCGTTCATTTATTAAACGAACGAACATAAACGAACTTTCCGTCGAACAAAATCACGTACGGTTCATGAACGTTCGGTTCGTTTACAGGCCTACTCATGGCCTTAGAGAGTGAAGTAATATCAGTTGTGTTCTATGTGCAGGGGCAAAATCGTAATTAAGTATGATATTGAGGGGTTAATTGGAATAAGAGTGTAAAGCGGCTCCTCGGGTACTACAAGGTCATATATAGTATGATCCACCGATTACACTAGGGAGGAATCAACGAGGAACATACCAAATTTGAGTGATTGGACACTTTATAGTTTTTTATAACCAACAAAGAATAAATCACAACAATCGTCCTTCTAATTTAATGAAATTGTGGTTTTTGCCATACGACTTTTAAAATGACTTAAGATAACCAATACTTTCCATTTCATTATGGAAACTTGGAATAGCCCCCTGACATATGTTAACTTTCCATCCATTTAGACTATGTTTGGCAAACTAGCTGATAAGATAGTTGATGACTGATAAGCAGCTAGCTGATGAATAAGATGTGTTTGGCAAAAACTAGCTGATAAGGTAGCTTATGACTGTAAAATGACCAAAAAAAAACATGTTTAAAAATGTGTAACGTAAAAAGTAGAAGGGTATATTTAGAATAAAAAAATAAAAAGTCTCATAATTACAATAAGTCGTCAAAACACTATTCAAAGTAGTTTTTCAAAAAGTTAGCTTAGAGCATCTCCAAGACCTATGTTATAATTTTTCTAAAATAGATTATCAAAGGTTAAAATCTCTAAAAAAAATTGCATCAAACTCCAACATCTATTCTATTTTAGCAATTCTATCATTAATTTAAATGTCTCATATTGGTGAAAAATTATATCTCTCTCTTAAACATTAACTTAAATGTCTCCTATTGGTGAAAATTTATCTCTCTCTTACATAGAGAGTTTTAGCATTTCTCTAAATATAGAGATTTTTACATTCTCTTCATTTTTCTATTTTAGCATACATTATAGCATAGCTGTTGGAGCAAAACTTTAGCTAAAATCTCTATTTTAACATAGCAAAACTTTAGCAAACTTATGGTTCATCCAAACATGTACCTGACTTATAAGCAGGGTCGTTCCTAAAGTTTCGGATGCCCTGTGTGAAAATGCAAAATTATGCCCCTATGTCTATCTTTTAAGCAAATGAAACGATCAACGATACGATTTTTTAAAGGGCTTTGAACCTATCCAAGCTACGTGGCTCATTCCTATGCGAATCTTTATTAACTAAACAAAGAGTGCAACACATAAGAACCAAAACCCCAAATTACAAAATATAAATATAAGTCATCTAAAACGATGTTTCCATGCATAGAAGAATAAAAAACAAGAAAAAATATAATTAATTTTAACAAAAATGGTAAATAATTAGATTAAAGTTATAAAAAAAATCGTAAACTCAGCAAGTCTATAAATGTCAAGAATAATAAAAACAGTAAGGTCATCAAAATTGATAAAGAAAAAAAACAGTGAGTGCAATGATGCAAAAAACAACAAATGACTAAATCCCAAATTCTTAAGCATAGGTTGCATAGCAATTTAATTGATGTTGTGATGCAAATATGCAATTTGCCAATTTCTCAAATCCTTTAATTGATGCAAAAGCAAGTAACGTAGATGGAAAAATGAAGAATTCCACTAAATCAAAATCAACTAAATTAATAATGTAATATAATACCATACTTGGGATTGTATAGAGCCCAACTCATAAATTATTAATACTAATTACCTATACTAATAACATAAATATAGAAATTTGATGCCCCTTGGGCTTTGATGTCCTGTGCAGTCACACGGGCTGCACGGCCCCAGGGCCGGGCCTGCTTATAAGCTATCTTTTTTACCAAACAATGCCTTAATGTCCCATGTGGAAAGTGGTATTGACGATTTTGTTGGTAAATGTTTATTCGATAAATGTTGGTAAATGATTTTAAGAGCCATTTGTTTTTAAAAAAAATACCTTTTAAAAACTCTGAAGTCTGAAAATTAATAGGTTTGCAAACTTAAGTAAGATTGTTTGTTTTATTTTTAAAAGAAGGTTTGAAAACCTCTTATCGTCTTTTGAAGTTTTAAGAGGTGTATAATCCAGTTCTTATTTTTTAGATGTGAAATCAGACTTCAGGCTTTAAACCTCTTAAAAAATAAAGGACACTTTAATCTTAAGGATCAAATCAACAATAAATTACGAAGTATATAAACAAATCCTATAACTTCAAAAACCCATTTTAATAATTCACAAGGACTAAAGACGTAAAAGTCTTGAATATTATTATAATTGTTGATACATACACATAGTATATTGTACATGTGCATGCATATTACACACATTGGATAATCCATTTTGGTCCCTATTGCTTGTTGCAAATAATATCTATTGTGTTATATTATGATTTTAAAAATTATTCAGATTTGCTTATTCCCTCTAATGATCATTAAAAGTATTTGTTAAATGAGGGTTAATTTTTGTCATTTTATTAACTTTTTTTTTAGTTTTTACCTTGTCAAAATAAATTTTAGAGTAAATTACACTTTTGTTCCTTGTGGTTTGGTTATTATAACACATTTGGTCTTTATACTTTAAACACTAAGGTGTGCAATTTTGACCGGATTTGGTCATTGGGTCTAACGATCGTTAAAGAAACCTGTTAAATTAAAGGTATTTTTGTCTTTTTTTCATCTTTCTCTTATTTTTTGCTTTAAAAAATAAACTTAAGGATCAAATTTGTAGTTTTAAAGCCGATGAAACCCAGACTTGATGAACTTAATTTTTCAATTTTCTTTGGATTTGGATGTTCATCTTCATCACCACATAAATGTTCATCTTGAATATTGATCTTCCCCAAATGTAATATCAAGAACATGGTGAATAGTTGAACACTAAAAACATTTGACGAAATCTAAATAAACCTTAACTAAAACCATAAATCCAAATCATATCCCGAAATTCACAAAATTTATCAAATCCAAATCCCAACTTTAGACTCCATGTAGAAAATGAAAATCCTAAACTATCATTTACACCTATCGAACTTGTTGAGGGTACTTCTATTTGGCACCCTTTTCTAGAAACTCGATTCTGAATTCCAGAAAAGAAATAAAGGAGTTCTTTCCAAGTTTTCACTTGAAAACATGGTAAGAAAGTTGTTTGTTATCAAGATATCAGAGCAAATCAACTCGAATGTTACACTCTCATGATGAAATCGGCTACCATTCAACAAGACATCTTGCTAAAACTTTAAGATCAAAGACTCGTTTACAAAGGTTTTCCTCTCGATCTAGACCTTTTAATCACATTCGCATCAATACATTTGTGGTCAATACATCAAAAAGGAGGAACTAAAGCCCTCGACGACTCAAGTTCGATTTGATTTCAGGCCATGATTTCTTCTAGGCGCCGATTTAGAGTGGTTCAATTTCACCCCTTTCATTGTTGGGATAATCCCCTGGAACTCTGATGAATCCACTTCTCGTACTGCTTGAGAGAGCACTGACAACAAGTAACCGCCACCACCTATTTCGTGTTTGAAACCGACGACCACCGAGATAAAGCACAGGGATGAATATGGAGATGGATCGAACATGGACAAAGCACCGTTGAATGACCCCCTACCATCTAGCATGTTCCTTCCCCTCCGGCATGGTTCCGCCCTCCCTCATCACAACCCATATCTCAAATCTGGTTATGTTCCATAGATCTTCTTATTCTCTCTACCTCTTTGGTTCGTCAATCTGGTTCTCTTTCTCAAGTCGGGTTAACCTCCACTAATTTGATTTTCCATGTAGAGTTTGATTAGGTTTACACTTTTTGGTTTCAGATTTAGAATTTTGATTTTAGGGTTTGATTAAGAATTTTGATTTTAAAGTTAACATTTTTTATTTGTGGGTTTTTTATTTTGATTTTGATTTTGTATTTGATTTAGAGATGTTCTTCTATTGTTCGTGATCTTCAAAGTGAAGAAGACGATGATTCAAAAAGAGAAAAGAAAAAATCTTGTCTAAATGGAAGGAAAATGCAAAAAGACTGAAACACCCTTGACTTAACGAGGTTGTTTAACAACCGTAACACCCAGGGACCAAGTCCAGTCAAAATTGCATACCACAATGTTTAAAGTGTAAATTTTAAATTGTAGGAACTAAATGTGTGATAATCACCAAACCACATGGACCAAAAGTGTAATTTACTCTAACATTTATGATTTTGGTCGCTGTGATTGTTTGATTGATTAAACGAAGAGATCTCAATAGAAACCAAAAATGTCTCTCATTTAACGAAATTTTTTAATGATCGTTAGAAGAATGGACTAAATCTAGATACTTTTGTAGACCATGATGCCCTTTTATAATTTTGAAACTATAGAAATAAAAGGTGTTATTATGACAAACCACAAGAACCAAGTTTGTAATTTACTCTAATAAAAAATATATTTTTTCTGTCACGCAATGAATTAGGATAATTTTTCAAGATAATATGATTCATTTAATTAGGTTGGTATAACTCGCTATCAATGTTTTATAAATCGGGTCCAATCCAACTGGTTGAACCGGAAATCGGGGAAGAAGCCAGGTCAAATACGATCGAGTTTATGGTAATTTATGGTCCGGAGTGAACCGACCAGTTTTATAGAAAAAAATCAGTTGAACCGGTCGTATCGATTTCTAATTTTCTACTATACATGGTTTTCGATTTTTGCATTTACTTGGGTTATATATGGAATTATATAATGTTTAGCAATTAGCATTGATCTTTGATCATTTAACATTCCAATGTCCCAGAATCCATGATTTAGTTTGATCGTTATGTTTCGTTTTGATGTATTTGGATTGACAAAAAACTTATGATTATGTGTGGCTTTTTAATGTTTTCGGATTGATATAAAAATTACTATGTGTATTTTTAATGTTTGTACTTATGGACAACAAATTTTTGGTTATATATATGTATGTATGTATGCTGGAAAATAAAAATACATAAAACTGCTTGAAACATGGTTGACCCGATGGTGAACCGATTAAATCGGTTTAACCATGATCCGCCACCACACCAGTTCAAATATAAAACCGGTTGTCTTCCAATGCTGTGGCGGATTGGTTATCGCTCGGGGGATTCATAGCGCCCTAACCGAGTTCGAGTCTTCCCGTGTGCATGTCTGAGGACATTTAAGTGAGGCCATGTTTAGAAATTACCGGGGATTAGTCAGACTTTGACCCTGACACCCTTTCAAAAAAAACTATAAAACCGGTTTTTAAAACATTACTCGTTATTATTTTATTTATAGAGAAAAAAATCAATTTAATTTATACATCGTTTCTTATACATCACGACTTTTTAAAATTTTGAATAGTAATTGAATCATTATTATTTCTTTAAGAAGAAATTCTTTTAGCTTTTAAAATGATTTTCTATTAAGTTACATACTATTAACTATTAAGTAAATATATAATCTACAATAAATGTAGAGAATTCTCATACCGCCATTTAAGTGTTAAGTACAAAAAGTTGGTTTATCTTTTTTTAATATGTCTGATTGATGATAATTAAAAAAACGACAACAATTACAATAATATTAGCATATTTGTAAACATATCACTTTCATAATCGAAAACAACCTTCAAGAACACGGAAACTTTGTTGTTAATTGAGGTGTAATCTGGTTTATTTGTATTTATATTTAACCAAAAATAGTTATAAAGAAAAGAAAAAAGTCTACACATTTTTTCTTACTATAAATGAATAACTCGTTTTAATATAAATAAATCATTGAAGTTTCTTATTTTAAAGAATGATTATGTTTATGAACATTTTATTAAATAACCAAATCATTGTTTTTATTAAAAAAACGATTATCTAGGAAAGTTTATGTTTATGAACATTTTATTAAAAAAACGATTATTTCAAAGAATGATTATGTTTATGCTTGGAAAGTTTAAATAAAAAAAAAAAAGTTTTACCTTTTTGTGGACAATACCAACCCCGTGCCACATGGGTAAAAATTAAATATGTGTACTTATAAACTTGAAGTTGTGATTAACTTTTACCATTGTTTTAAATTAGATATTAATTATTGGGCCAACATATTACTTTCAGTTTAGGAAGTTACAAATTGTATCATAACTGATCTTGTACCTTCTAGATGGTGGAGCAAAGCACCCCGCCGATCACAAGTATTATGGGAAGGCTTAAAAAAATGAGACATTTTTAAGTGGTGGAATTTGTAACACTTATACCACATAAATGGTAAATTGGATTTGTGAGCTCTCCGTATAAACGTAAAATTATGGGTTACAAATAATTTACACTATAATTTTTGTGAGAATATATGGAACCTCTAGATTAATCTCTAAAAGAGCCTTTGAGGAGAGAAGTGGGAGTTCCAACATATATAGTGAAGATTTGGTCAAAGTCTAGCCGATGTGGAACTTTAACAGTTTTAAATTGAATTCAAAGTTATTAGGTTATTCTACTGCTTTGGGTTGGGGCATTTCACCTATGATATTCAAACCTCTCACACCTAATGACATTGCTCCCCTTGTAGCTCGTCATCGTCCATTCTCCACAACTCATCACCCTTATTATTGATCTTCCTCTTTTTGATCCTTTTTTTTTTGTCGTTCAGTTCTTGCTCTTTTCCAACAGTTTAATGTGGTATGCATAGACAGATCAATAGGAGGGGGGGAGGGGAGACAAAACAAAAAACAGATTAAAAATAGGGGGATCTATGGCAGGGGCCAAAAGGCCACGATGAGTGGTGCTATAGAGCTAACAACGATAATGTTGGATTTAAAAGCTTGAATGACATATGCTTTGGAAATGGAAAAAACCAAACTATGTTTGTTTTAACTTTAAAACTTTTCTAACCGATGATAAGTATTTTTTTCATTGGGTTAAAAGAATGTAAGTAATCAATTCCCGAAAGTTCGATTGATTAATTCAAAGTTAAATGTTTATATACTTAATAATTTAAAATAAGAACGTTTGATATTTTGTTGATAAAAAAACTTCCTAGAATTATATCGTTTAAAGTAAGATAGTTTGTTGAGTTTACTGTAGTTTTCCCTACAAACCCCTTTGTTTTAAATATAATTTTTAAATGCTTAAAATGACAAAATAAACTTTGATTTTTATAGGAAAATTTGAAATCTCGAACTCTAAATAAAACCAAAAACCGATTTGTTTTCATTTTTGGTCTGGCCCAATGTTAGGTAAGAGGGTGACGAAGCAAGGGGGTGACAACGACCAAGAGGATGACAACAATGGCGGTGCGGATGAAGGTGTACGGTACATGAACTCACAAAATGCATCACTAACAATTACAGTACAATTTTCTTTAGAGTATCAAAGGTTAAAATTTCTAAAACAATACATTTTAAAGAGAAAAAGAAGTTGGTTTTATATATTAAAAAAATTATAAATAACTTATTAGACACGTTTTTAAAATTTATTTTAAATAGAACATACAAAAATGCTCATTATTGAAAATCTTTGATGTGGTAATAATAATGTATTTTTTAAATAATTAATTATATATTCGTGTAATTGAATGTAAATTTTTATTGTAAATGGAAGATTAAAACTCAATGCAACTTTTAGCTAAAAGGGTCTGAACTTTAAGTTTAAACAAAATTCAGAATATGAATGCTAGCTTGTAATTTGTTAACTAGAAGACCTGTGAAAAACCTGAAAGAAAGTATTGATATGCATAAACGTTAAATTAATTAAAAACAAAAACTTTTTATTTTTGATAATTTTATAAGGCGGCTTCTTTCTGTTAGCATATTATTGTTGTACTATTTTAGTTAGTAAATATTTTGTATTTATGTAGATAGGC
>LUCG01267638.1:0-17692 GCA_001633085.1 Carthamus tinctorius | reverse complement strand
GTCCTCACGTTCACAATGAAAAAGTGGTTCACATTTGAACCCACCCCTATATATATATATATGGAGAAAGAAACCCATCTACCTCGGATGTACTACTACTCCATAAGTCCTATAGGGTCCCTGCATGTTTCTGGTGTGGACAAAACAAGTCACATGAAACTGAGGTATCTTTGTCTCCTGTGTTAGTAACCAAACAAAATGCAATCAATGCTCATACTTTATGCCATTGATTGATATTAGCTAGATAATCTTTCGAATTGATATGGAGCAAAATAAACTTATTGGTCTATTTTATGGTTCAAATTAGTTGCGTAAAATGATGCTAACTGTTACAGTCATCTTAGACCATTAGCTTATGAAAGTATAAGCTGTAAATCGACAACACCTAACACTAACCATTGTGCTACTCATACTATCATAACAACAATGTGAAATCAAAATCTTGCGTTAAATACTTTGTTTGACATATGTGGTTGTCGTATGCCTTTTGGCTTGATATTGTGAACACTCATGGATCAACTCCTTTCCCCCTCTTTGGTTTTCCGATGGCCATTTGCTTCATTCAGAGACCTAGCAAGATGTAATACAGCATTGTGATAGGCAAAGAGATTATCATTCCAAATATCACCCTGTAGAAAACGAACAACGTTAGTATATATTGTTGTAAGATCAATACTCCCTCCATCCCAAAATAAATGTCCACTTTCCAGTTCTACCCTTTATTATGAAACGGAGAAATTCATTAATCCCTCCATCTCATCATAAGTGTCCACTTTCCAATTCCACCCTTTATTATGAAATGAGAAATTCGTTACTCCCGCTATCGTTAAGGGTAAAGTTGTCATCTAATTGATTAAAAAGCTTATGCATCCCTAAGACTGTGCTTTTTTCATTGCAGACATCTATTTTGGTACGGAGGGACTAACAAAGAACAGCGGAAACACCAAGGGATGCAGGGACCTTACGCTGTGCTGAGAACGTCAGGATGTAGGTTGTATTCCCTAGAGAACACGAAAGGAACAATCCCTTGTGGTAAAGAAGCTTGTACGATAGAAACTTGTAGGATAGTGCCTCTTAAACCGACAGCTATAGATGCAACTGCCATCACAGCTGGTCCAGCCACAAACCTTGCTACCATTCCGTATGCTGCTAATCTGTTCCCACATGCTATAAGCTTTGGTTGTGAAGCCATGAACAAACCTTGAGCACCGTAGATAGCAGTTTTATGTTAAAGAGATCTTGAAGAAAACAACATTTCATGTAGCATACTAGGTTTGGTTTTTCTTTCATACCTAGACTAAACATAGCCATTCCTAGGCCTGCATCCGAGAGGATCGTAACTGAGTTTTCTAGAATCTGTGGCTTCTTTATTCCCCATCTGAATGTATCATAGAAAACAGAAATAAAAGTTAAAAAAAAGTTCCCATCTTGATCCTTTAAATACACAAAGAATCAAGTGTTGGTTACCTGCAAGAAGCCAGAGCCCAACTCAGACCAAGTATGCTTGCGTACGTATTTGGGTTTTTTACCAGCTTAAAGCATACCATTTTCAAGATTTTCTTGAACATTTGTGGTGATCCTGGAGACTCGATGGTATTTGATTCTTCAACACTCTCGGGTTTCTCGTTATCTCTGCTGCATACTTCTATCGACTGTTCGCATACACCTGTTCAGTTTGTGTGTCAACTCATTTTCTGTTATGTTTTTTTCAAGTAGATAATGTTGATATATGGCAAATACTCACACGACGGAGGTTCAAAGGAAAACCTCAACAAAATGAAAAACTAAGGAACACCCTCATAGCCCTTCATCTGGACGGTATGCACTTGTGCATACAAGTAAATTAAGTTGGTTTTTGGGTTTTATGCACGTGTGCATTATGCACTTGTGCATGTTAAAAACTATTTGTATGCACAAGTGCATACTTTCCAGATGAAGGGCTACCAGGATGTTCCTCGGTTTTCCATTTTTTTGAGGTTTCCCCTGAACCTCCCCATACGAGGGAAGTTCAGGGGAAAACCTCAAAAAAAAGGGAAAACTGAGGAAACACCCTCGTGGGCCTTCGTCTGGATGGTATGCACTTGTGCATACAAGTAAATTAAATTATTTTTTGGTTTTTATGCACGTATGCATGTTACAAAATACCTGTATGCACAAGTGCATAATACTATCCAGATGAAGGGCTACCAGGGTGTTCCTCAGTTTTCCATTTTTTTGAAATTTTCCCCTAAACTTGACCCATGCTCACACACTCTCCTCACTTTTTGTGAGGTTTGAACCCATGACCTCCAAAAAGACTGACGTACAGCCAACCCAGATACCACTTGGCCAATGACCCTTTTGGTAATTTGTTAACAATCTTACCAGGAGAAGTGCAGCATCTACATCTCCAAATGAACAGATGCAACTCTCTTTTATCATCTTCAACCGCACTTGCAAGCGCAGGCGCTACCCTATTTAGATTCTGAAGCATATTTGGATTAGAAGGCGTTGAAAGAATCACGTTAACGATATCGTCTTCATTACAGGTACTTCTCTCTACCCTTTCGTGGCCTTCTCGAAAGCTTCCTTCATTTCTTTGGCTATTACTGTTAATACTACCATTGCTGCTATCTTTTTCGTATTCTGTTAGTATTAAGCTCTTAGCTTCCCTATATTCAAACAAGAACAAAAGCAACGTATACCAAATTATGCACTGCAAAACGACCGCTTGTACCATTATCGATTCTTTATCGTCACCATACATGGATTTTAGAAGCGGGATTCCCATAACTAATGTGTTTGGGAGCGTAGACAGCGAGAACATCGTGATGGCCCAATCTAAGCTTCCTTTTTTTGACAAATTTGCCCATAGGAACAAGGCTACTAGTGTCAAAACCTTTGAAACGCCATCGGCTGCTATGAATTTGAGGTTCATTTTGTAAGGATTGATTCGGGAAATGAACTCGAAGGAGAGAAGAGGGACGGCGAAAATGGCTACGAATCTGTTGATGCCGCCACATTGCTGTGGCGAGAAAATGTTGCATTTTACGGAGGCGTAGGCTAAGAACATGGTGACGTAGAGAGGTACAACCGCGGTTAGCACGCTGTACAAGTCACCAAAGTTGATCATTCTGTTAAGGTTTTCTGGTATTTGGAGGGAAAATGGGATGTTTTGGAATGAGTATGGTTAGTTAGCATGGATCCTGATGTCTTAAAAGGGATTAGGAATGCATAGTTGGGTTGTACAGTACAACTAACAACAACATGCTATGGGTTTGATATAAAAGTGTTATGATAAGTTGATAGGACACTTTTGGACGTACTGAACAAGTTTTTATGGATGTTGCTAAAATAAAGCCTCTTATTAGTCTTTTTATGACATTATTTGAAAAAAAAATGTCTTATAAAGTATATTAAGATTTTATTTGAAAAGTGTTTTAAGAAACCATGTTATGACGTTTTGTCAAACTTATTGTAACGTATTTATATAGGACGTACAATTGCTTGGTCCTATAAACTTAAGTGCTATAAAACAGTCTTATGATATATACATATTTAACGTCTTATAAAACTATTGGTTGAATTTGTGATGGCTACAGAGCCCAACTTGTAAGTTATACATCACGAGTAATAATAATACACCAATGGGACGTTGACTGTAGTTTGAGTGTCTTTCTCACCCGACCGACTAGACCATCATACGGAAACCGACATGGCTTAACGGCTAACCAAACCGACTCGGTCCACCACGGAATGTGGAGTAACATGGTGTTAGAAGGTGTGGGGCAGGATGAAAGAATTGAAAATAAAGAAGGGGGAAGAAGACAAACTTAGAAATAAATGAGGGTTTGATTTGATTATTAAAGATTCAAAACAATGTGAAATGGTGAATAAATTGCACAGATTTTTGCAAGGTTGGTGGTTGGCATTACCATGTGGGTGTGACACTGGTTGCTTTATGTAAACACATGGTCCCCAGAGGAGTATCTTTTTGTCATTATTCAATTTTATAATGAAGTTAATGTTATTTACCAAATCTTTCATAAAAGATAATAGAGTTGTTCTTGTTGATTTCTTTCAATAAAGAGTAGGTTTGTTATTTAGTATGTTAAATTTATGATTTTAAACATGGTCTTTGAAAATTTGGAGCCTAATTTTATATTGTTTAAGGTCTTTTATCAATGAATATAAAACTATAGCCCCATTTTAGTGTCTGATGAGAAGAGTAACATGTCTCAATATCTCATCATTGCCTCTGTAATTTGTGTGTGTGTGTATCTTTATTATCTCGTTTTGTAGTGTAATCAAAAGATTTAGGTTAACAAAGCCTCTAAAAAGATTAGAACGTAGTAGAAAGATTGCAGTAAATAAGATATATTGCAATTGTGTAGTGAATATATAATGTAGCCTGCAAGTAGATCGATCATAAATGAAACAAAAGAAGATAAGACACAAGGACACTTGGAGATAAGACACAAGGACACTTGGAATTCGAGAGTAAATTGGCATATTAGAACCCTTATTTTGAATAATTACCGAAAAGTTAGAACCCTCGGAATTCGAGAATATTAGAACCCTCTTATCGTCCTCTGAAATTTAAGAAGTGCATCATCCTCTTCTTATTTTTAGATGTAAAAAATCAGACTTTAAACTTCAGTACCTCTTAAAAAACAAACGTAGATATAATATAATATATAGTGTATGAATACAATAAAAGTGTTCTTTAAACTATGATAAATTTATATGTTTCTACAACTTGATCCATATAATGTAAGTTTCCAATACCCTTTTAAGCTCCAATTCTTATTATTTACGTAAAAGGGAAAACATGAATACTATATAAACAACTGAAAAATTTTGTATAAGGCCTTCTGTAGTACAAGGGTTTGAATCCTCAACCTCGACTTTCCTACCCTTATATCCTTACCTTACCCTCAAATTCCGTACCATCAACCTTTCATACCCTCATACATTTTTTTAAAATATAATATATATAGAGAGAGNCCCCCCCTACATAAATAATCAAAGAACAAAAACTAGTAAATGAAAACCAAGATTTTAATGCATCAGTCAGAGATGTCAAAAAATAAAATAGCATTTTGTGATAAATGTTGGGTTCGAGTAGAAGAAGGGTTATGGTGAGAAGGCTAAGAAAAGATCTCAATTATTGGATCAATCTTAATTAAAGATCAAGCTCATTGCACCGGATCAATTCCTCTGAGAAAAGGGGAGAAAAGTTAAAATTGAAAGGGTGTCATAGGCAATTCCCATATTAATTTCGGCAAACTACGAGGGTAAGAAATAAGCCCTCGATAAACTCAGTGATTAAAACTGTTGTGAATCCTAGTCACATAGAATATTCAACCACATCACCCAGTCCCCAACACCTCAACCACTACGCCATAGCTTTTGCCCTTGTGCTTGAGAAGCGAAATTCATGAGTTGGAGATGAGATTAGAAGTGATAAAGGGTCTATATCACTTGTTTTGCTTCTTACCTTGACTCTTTTGCTCATGATATGATAAATCGATAAACCATCAAACCATCACAAGGTTGAAGGTTTAACTAGAGATGGGTATTGACTAATCTTTAACATTCCTGTAACTGATTATAAACGGTCCCGATTATATAGTCACATTAGTTGACTGGTTGTTTTTTACCTAGAAAAATTACAACCAATTCCATGCATGTTAGATTTCTCAAGATTGTTTATACCAAAAGGGTTTACACGAGGACATATCCATTATTCGAAAATATAAGAACACCTTTTTACTATAGTCAATTACATATGATTCTAAATCAGAGATACACACACCACCGGATCTACTCACATCTATTATCTCATATGATAAGAGTTTTTACATAAAATATAAAGGTGGTCTCATTTAAACCTCCACCTTGTTCATATTACACAAGTACAAAAATGGAACACTCCCATATACTCTCTCAAAGGTGATTCAAATCACCACAAAAATTGTCATTCTTAAATGGAAGAAAAAAATATTAGATACATAATTTCATATCTTACTAATGACAAAATTTGTCACTTTCAGCGATTCCGATCGGTTTGTCGTGTCGTGTCAACGAGATGACCCGGTATGATCGTTTTAACAAACGGTTTTCTTCTAAAATGCAATATGCAATTGCAGGAAAACTAAGTTTGTTAAACCATTAAATCAGATCAAATCGAATAATCTTACTTAGAAACCGGAGGGTTGACCCGACAAACCTCGGCATTGAAGCCGGAATCCATCAAAAACAGAAGCCATGCACGCTGTTGTTCAGAAAGACGATCCCTGGGCCCTTTGACTTCCACAAGCTTGGCCTCCCCGCTATAATCTCCATGGAAGCGCCACAACAGTAGATCCGGCATGCCGCTGGACCAACTCCGGTAATCTTGAGCCAGGTGCCGGCAGATCGAGGCCAGGCAACGGCCACCGATACACGTCACAATTGCTCGAAGCTCGGTTAACGAGTGCCTGTTCCAGTCAACTCCTCGACAAGCCGTTCCCAAATGGGATTCCCATGAAGTTATGAGCATCTCCTCACCCATGCCTTCCTCCATCTTTACCAGCAGAGGTTCTATGATGCTTTTCCGAGATTCGTAAAACTGATCTGTGTCCAAATCTAAGGGTGAATTCTGCAATAAAAACAGAACAACTAACATCTTAGCTAACTGGTTTTCCAATATCTTCCTATTATTAATATAGGTACAAAGTTTATAGTGGACATATATGGTATCCATTTACTTCCCTCATGGCAAGTGATGGTTGTCTTCATAACCATTATACATAGCTAGGGCATAGATATGTGTTACAGTTTTAACAACTAGCATGGCAATTGGCAAGTACCCATCCCTTGACATTAATTTATTTAAGTACCTGAAATCTGGTAAGAAAGACATTTGGCACATCAGCAAAGATCACGTCCCACATAAGAAGCCCGAAAACAGTCAGCCAAACGCCACTTTCTGAATGGACGCCTTGCCAACCACCTCCTTCTCCTGCATAATACTGCAGGGCAAGTTGCTCTACACCACATTGTTCTCCATCTTCACCATAAAACCTGCTCTTTGTTCCAGTTTTGCAGTTCAGTGGCCTACCTTGAACAAGAACCTGAAAGATAGTTAGCTTGTTAAGTAAAGAATAAAGAGTAAAAACTGAAAGCTTAAATCTTCTAGACATCATAACTTCACATCTTCAAACGGAACTCGTGATGAATCACTAATTTAAAAATACTGGAAGAGAAGCCTATGCTAACACACCTCAGGGATCTTCCTTTTGAGAGACTCTGAATAACTAGGAACTTTCCACCGTCTTGGCGGCTTTCCCAAGCGAAGTACCCGCCTTTGCAATGATATTCTTGAACCAGCACGAACCCATGGATCAAGTAACCCAGTTTCAGCAACGCACAAGCTCTCATTCACACGGCCCAGATGCTCCAAATCAATGGACAGTCTCAATGTCCAATATCCTCTTCTTCTATCGTTAGCAAAATTAAGCAGTAGGTTCTTGAGTAAATTGATTGCATCATCATACCTGAGCAAAAGTAAAGTAGTTCATCCCTTAATATGAAAAGAAAAGAACCAACATGCTACACTAAAATAAATAGACAGCCAGCTCATACATGATCATCAACAAAAAGACCTGCTATTTCTTATCTACAGCCAGCTCTCATGAAGTAAACAACAAACTTTCTATGTTGCAAACAAGTTGGGGTCAAATTTGACCCAACGAAAATTGATAGAGAGTTGAGCCTGTGGTATATGCCAAACAATGGCCAATTTTCATTTTCCCGCTTCCTCACTCTAAATGTATCCACTTACAGTGCAAGTTCCCTCCTTTATGGTGCACTTGTGCATTCAACAAAAAGTGTTCCAATGCTTCTCTTCAATTGGATACAACCCTTTTATCATATAAACTCATTTCCTAATAATATTGATTCTAGTGTGGACAAATCATTGGCATTTTCAGTACTTAAGCATAAACAGTTTCTTGGCAGGCCAACATTTCAACTAGAAAAAAGCAGCAGGTTGATTTGATCTTTAATTGTTTCCCTCTGCTCATTCAGAATTTCCCTGGACCGTATAGCAATAACCGAGTGACACAGAATTACGTTAGTAAAATGTCCATATTACTGCCAAAAAATTGGAAGATAATTAATCTAAAGCTCCTGCTGGTCACTCTCCATCAACATTCATTTATCCTAGCTATATCCAGGTAGACTCGCAGCATGTACCCTCTGACTTATCCAACCAAATGCTGTTGCCTAGCAGACGTACCCAGATCAATGACATCAAAATCAACCATAAGCCAGGTAATAATAATTTGTGTGCTGCTATAATCACATCTTCCAAAAAAGGTGCTTACTCAAATGCAGGAAAAGTGACTGCAAATAATAGATATCCAGCAGAAAAAGATTTCAAAGTAAAGCAACAAGCCTCGCTATGATAAATCAGCATATAGTTTGACGAGACATGAAAGCAGTAAAGCTAAGAGAGTGCCAGCACCCATACCTACGCTCAGACTCAAGAAAAGAAACACCTAACAGAGCCACCTTGGAGTAGATCCATACAGCTGAAAAGCATGGAAATGGTGCAGGCAACTGTTTGGAGGTTGACAATTGTATTGTTCTCGCAGCAGAATTCGATATTCTGGAGTCGGATATTGCAATGCATCTCAAGACCATTGATGAATCATTTTCTTCAAGAGATTCATCCATGATTTGTGCCACTTCAAGTGCCTATTGACAGCTTACCATCAGATCACTTGAGTATAGACAACATTATGCCTAGAATAAGCAAGGATGTCTTAGCATTACCTCCTCATAAGATAGGAGATCATTTCGAGTAGAAAATATCTGGTCAGTTACAACACAATTGTAAGTTGGGTACTTCACAATTCCCAAATCCACAAGCAAAAATGCTGACAGATCTTGCTCCCCATTACAGAAGAAAAGCCTCTGCAAAGACATAAAAGGGGTATATAAGATATCTATGTATCTTGGGTATGTATACTCAATGCAAAGGCATATAGATTACCTCCACACGCCAGATTAGGGAATCGGCTGCCAAAGAAATACGTACACAGGATCCTGCTTTTTCCAAGACTGCTTTTTTTAGTACTGAGCTGCAGAATACATTATTCTAGTTACGAGAAGAAAGAAAATGAACACAATCGGATTGAAGAACTTGGCAAAATCGCAAGACCTTGATCCATCCACATATGCAGAAAGAAGTGAAGAAACGTATTCCTGCTTGCGTGAACTATGACTGCATTTCTGAAACATTATAAGATTTATCAGAAAAATATTCGAACTTGGGAAATGATAGAGTAACCTTGAAGAGAGCTAAATTCCATTATAATTAAGTTTACAGTGTACAAAAAAAAACAAAAGGATAAACAGCCAGCCTTTTGGATATAAAATTCTTGATGCAGGATTTTAAGTTTAAAGCTGAGTTGGTAAGATATTTATCATCTACATGCCCCTCCAAGAAGAGCTATTTAACATAAACGTAATCTCAGAAGAAGTTCATCTTAACCGATTAGCAATCAAATGACACTAATGATTACACAAGGGAAACTACTCACAAAAGAATTAGCAACCTGCAGTTCCATAAGGATTGCCATGCATTCGTAGAAGGGAAATAGGAATTGGAAATAATATCAAGTTCAAGGGCCACAAAATTTCAGCATGCATAAAAGCACTCTCCATCTACCCTGTAATTTAACAGCTCACTGTCACTCCTCTTACATAGATGATCAAAACATAAAGCAACCTATAGGCTTGCTGCAACTGGGAATCAGTAATCATCCATCCTTTATTTCTTCTTCTTACCAGTTTCTACACAACTAAAACACAAGATAAGAATAAACAACATACTGAAGCTCATTTGTTTACCCTTGAATAAAAGGTTGAACAGGAGATATAACAGTAGAAAAAAAAAAGCAAGGATCCACCAAATAGACATAAGGGTCAAGCAAATATACCTAAAACTCCCATCTACATGGAGTGTTTAAACCTGGATGAGAAATGGTAAAAATGGAAGGGAGGGTCCATGCATCAATTTTTTCAACTTTAATATCTTGCACAAATCTAGTAGTGTAAGCATTTTTCTGTAGAACAAGATGAAGAGTATACAATACTAAATTATGCAATGTATGGCCCGTATCTGTCCACACAATAGTTCTCTTCTTGTGTGGTCATCAGAAGCCAATAGGTAGCTTTAGGAGCACAACTACAGTATCAACCAAATTTAGGAGGACCCCTCCGGAATGCTCCATCAGTGTATACTACATCAAAAATATAATGAGCCTAAGGAAAGCACAAATAGGAAATTATAGGAAGGCATGAGGTGTTTTTGATGTGGTATCCCCTAAAGTGTCCGAATACACAGAGAGTTGTTGCTTAAATAGATATCAATTGAAAATATTGCAAGGACTATGCACAAATATAACACCATGTTTTTCTATCTGTAGTACTTGTAAGGTTCAGGTTTAGTTAGCATATACATAGAATTTCGGCCCTTTATTGACAAAAACCTGACTTGAATGCTATAGTGAAGAGATATGATAGAAGAAAGGAGGAACATGAGAAGGTTAATTAATAAACTCTATCTGGTTAAAGAGCCATAACCTCCTCCATATCTTTAATCACTACTGAAGCCAATCTTCTCCAGTAATTGGACAGGATGCTGAAAAGTACGTAATAATAGCACAACAAACAATCAAACGCAGAACACTTGACGCAGAATTACACAAAAGCTTTCACACATTCAAGGCCCTTAACATCATCAAGCTATAGATCAAAGAAAAATATCGACAAGACATAGAGTCTATCTAAAACTTTAATGTGAAGAATAAAATGAAGTCTATAAACTAGCCAGGCACAGGCTAAAGTAGCAAACAATAGAACATTTCACAAGCCAAAAATAAACCAAATGCTAGCTTCTCTGTTCTATGCAACAAAAATCCTTTTAACTACTCATCTGAGGAAAGACTTTCATAGCCATAAAATTTCAACAATTCAGACCTTATTAATCACACATAACATTTCCCGCAGCTCACCAACAGTAAGTATGTTCAAGATCCCTTCCAGATCATCTTTATGTAATTCACTTATGGTTTCAATGGAACAAACATAACCTGCTTCTGTGATACACAACCTCATCAAAGTCATATAAATTGGAATTATAGCTCTAAGAATATAAGCAATAATAATAATGTAATAACTGTCAAAACAAAATTAAATTACCAGAAAGATCCTTCACCGCATGTTTACTATCCAATATTTCAGCATAAGAAATATTAGACATCCGAAACCATGGCCCTGAAGTAAGAAACATACATTCATATTATATCTGCACGGTTTACAAATTGCTGAAAACTATAAGAATTACTCTTCCAAAACAAAGTCGACTCACTGAATACTATATGCAAGCACACATCAATTACATTATATTATCACACTAACAACAAGAAAAAAAGTGCTAGCACATGCGGTCGCATGCAAAATGAGAGTTACTAAAAATGGTAACTATCCACAGTATAATATCAGGGGAAAAAAATCCAACTCTCATAGAAGTTAATATCGATTGCACCTATATATATAGCAACAACTTGAGTTACCTTACACAGTTACCCAGCATGATGGTAAGTTTGCACAAGATAAAAATAAGTTAAAACAAAAACAAGACTGATCATGATCCTGTAATAAAAAACAAGATATATTTCTTGATCAACGACATTCCCCCTCATCTTTCCACAAGTTCAAATTTAATCATCAATGTGTTCAAACGACACAATCACATAATTAAACAGGACTATGCTGCTATGTTAATGCATTTTTAACACGTTGAAAACACCAAGTCACCAACTATCACTCAATATTCAGAAGAATGTCAGTTGATCACATTCTTCCCTTCTGGATCGCACTGATAAGCCCTTGAGACACTTGTAGAATATGTAATAGGACCTTACTTAAAAACAAGGTTTAATCAAGAAGAAGAATCGACGACAGAACAAAATAAAACTAACCAGAAACAATAGAACAAGATGATCTAATGTCTAAAAGAGAAAACTAACACCTTTTCTTGTGTAAAGACGAATAAAGAGCCTCTGACTATCATCAGAAAGTAAAAGAAAATTTTCTGCAAACACGAAACATACATATTAGCATGAAATTCTACAGAAACAAGGACATGTATAAATGACACTGAGTACCATATAGGCACCTAAGAATATCTTTTCATCATGTGTAAAAACATGAGGAGTCGTCCTTAAAACCTCTTGTAGCAACAGGCAAAAATTATGTTGGTACTTCGTCATGCCAGGAAGGGATGCCTCACTTAACTTGACAGCACTCAAAACATCTCGACATAGAGACTTGAAAACCTGAAAGTTTTCGCCTTCTAGTTCGCTAGAAGAAATCTTCTCTTGACACGAAATCTGAATTGGAACGACCGCATGAATATGTTCAGGAACCGACATAATACGACCCTGCAATACAGCCCATTATAAAATATCATGCAAACTATTATTTTGAGGGAACATATTGCCCAGTGCACCAGGTCCAGCACTAGTCAGATCTAGAAAATCACACTCTATTATATATGTCTACAGAAAGTTACCCATACAATGAGATAGCATATGATCATTTTCGACATCGTATCATATGAGACGAAGCCAATATTGCCATAAAGCAAGTCAGATGGAAATGTTATTCTAACTTGTGACCTGAACACAATAAGTGTGAAGTATTTAATTCTTTGTTAATTTATGGTCAATAATATGGTCGAAACTAGAAAATGGTTTGGTGTCATATTCACAATGATAAATACATCCTTTGGCATACAATCGCTTATGCAGTAATGCAGCATAACCATGTATCACATCATAGATAGAGATACACAGTTACACCCATCTGAATACACACATACATAGATAGAGAGGGGGCATGAAAAAGTATGAAGAGACTAGAGAGTAAGTGTTGCATTATAAATTAAAAGAAAAACACTAGCTCATTGACAACTATATTGGTAGTATTCTAGATAAAAGCTATATACCTCAAAGCTCAAGCCGAATGTGTCCATTAATTTTGATAAATGTTCAGCTAGCTCTCGAGGTATATAACCAAGCACCTTACTGCATCCAGATTCTGCAGAAAGAACCTGGATCAAAGGACACAATATTTTTTTAACATTTGTAGAATAGTCGGTATCTAAATGTAAACTAGACATCAAATAGATTAACCTTGACAGCATTAGGGTCCTTGATGTTTTCAGGATCTCTACAAAGAGATATATTTGCTCCTGTACGTAGTTCTCCTTCTTCACTAAACCTTCGGCCAACAACAAAGGTTGCAAGCAACTTTCCCGATATGTCATCATCGAAAATGGCACTGTCAGCTTCAGAGACCTCAGTCTCAGGAAGCAAGAGAAGGGAGTCGACTCTTCCACCATTATTTACAGGGGATCCACCCCTAACTCTGATTCTCTCGTCATCCACTAAAAGTTCTGTGAAACCATCTGTATTCATTAACGAGATATTCTCTGAACTCGAAGATGACTCGCATGTGATACCATTGGTATCCTCGGTACCTACCCCACTTAACTCAGTTATATCCTTATCAAGACTAGTCAGGTTAGACTTTGCATCATCCGAATTGGTCGAGTAAAATTGGACTTCTGATTTGGAGCAAAAGTTGAACTGAAGAAGCGTCTGCTGGCTTAATTTCCGTTTGGTCCCTCTTGTTAAACATGCATCTAAAACCAAAGACATCCATAAGTTTCAAGTGGACTTGCAAACAAACAAAACAAACTAACCCCTTTAAGACATTATTTTCCAAAATCACGGAAAGCCAGAACCTTTTAATAGCAATACAAAAAAAACAACAACAAACAAACACTAGAATCCATATGCCATGTAAACTATTCATGAAACTTCTCTCTCTCCAATATGCCTATGAGTGAATTTCAAACAGGAACCAAAGAACAGCCTGATCCAAAAATACTCAGAAGAAAGCTGGACCCTAGACATACCTAGATGAGAGTTGATCATGTGCTCTCCTCCTCGAACCTTGTTTCCGCAAACCGGACAAGTAACCATATCAGAACCTGAAGTACCAGCTAAATCTTCACTGCGTTCCTCCAGCGACGACTCTTCTCCTCCATTTTCATCTTTCACAAGACTCGAATCCTTCTGAAAATCAAACAAGCAAAATCCGATCTTAAAATGGCCATTAATTAATCTACTGTAACCATATCTGTATGCCTGATTATGTTAAAGAAGAAATACCTGAACGTGAGCTGACATTATAGATTGACGATTGGGGAGGAATCTCCGGCGCTTGCCGATTAATCTGATCAAGCTTTCTCGTCCGGTGAGCATCGTCCGATTACTGGTTGATTTTGACCTAATTCTCATCGTCTTCCCTCTTTTTGGTTGATACCGGCGGCGACTTTATTTTTGTAGAATTTTTCTCCCGCCAAATGGAGAGAATGTATTTATTGTTTTTAAACAGGCAGATAACTCACGTGCACGTCTCGACAAGAAACAGTATACTGGATTCATACGGGGACCCGACTAATCGTTGGCGACCATGGACTAACCTGAAAGCCGACCCATGGTCAAGGTATTACCATATGCTCACCCCATTGATCGAACCCGGGTAGACAGGGGATGTCATCCACTGTCTCTTCCAATGATGTTACCGACCACTAGGCTACTAATGCTTTGATAAAATAGAATATCATATTTGCTAACTAGACATTTTTATAATTAGATGTATTTTGGATATTTGATCGGATTTTGCTTAAATTATATTGATCACAAAGTTATGTGTTATTAACCACTTGGGTTGTAGCGTATCGACAAAGCCTTGGGGAAGTGGAAAGTCTCGTCTACTTTAGGTTCAAATTCAGGTATTGTACTATTGTCAAGGCTTTTGAGGCTTATATAGGTTCATCTGCAGTAACCTCAGGTCATTCGTGGCCGCTCAAGGAATTAGTCGATGTGCATAAGCTGACCCGAAAACCCACGGTTACTCAAAAAAAAAGTTACATGTTATTTTATTTTATTAGAGAAAATACCTTAAAAACTTCAGATGGTTTGTATTTTATATCATGTTTAGCCTATAAATGTAGGGCATTAAGTTTTTCCATTTATTGAATCCGGGGGTGAGCAACCAGGGGCCACTGAGTATTCATCCAAAGAAGCATGTTTTAGCTCTCAGTAAAAATTACCAAGTATGTAATCTGGACAAAGCCCAGATAAACCTTATAAAAAAAAAAGTTTTTTCATTTAGTACATCTCACATGCTACTCATGTGAAAGACATTTTGGTGAAAAGTGTTGTAGATCATGAGTAAGGCCAAAAGCATCCAAGATTTTCTAATCTTCCACTGTCTTCGACAATATAACCCTTGATGACCTTTTGTTTCATTAAAAAAACACATCCTTCCAACACAATAAGATACACCCCCAGAACCACAAGGTTGTGGCGTATTGGTTAAGGCCTATGGGGGAAGTGGTCTGTTAACCATTTTATCCCAGATTTGAATCCGGGCGCTTTTAAATTGTGGCCACTGGGAATTAACTCAGGGGCAGCATGCTTTTAGCTACCGGTGAACCTTGCCGGTATTAGTCGGGACAAAGTCTCGGATACCCTTCCAAAAAAAGATACACCCCCAAACAAAATTCCACTTGGGAATTGCAAGTGCTCTTATTTATGTATTCTTGCTCGAAGTCTGATGTTTGCGATGATTCCATATTCAAACACCATTGGTTTGATTTCCGTATCAGAAACAAAGAGAAATGAATGCATTGAGACCCATCAGTATTTTTATCTCAAATAAAAAGGCACCCTCAAATCTTATGGATTGAGCATCTCGAATGTCCAGGATGTGAAATCAACAACACGAAACTATGTTATCATAACAATGAAAATCTCTCATAATTTCGTTCGTTTAATGCACGACTTCATGTAATATCCTATTGGTGGTAGCGTAGCACTGCCAACACACAAATCCAAACAAACGCATTACTAGCGTCTTGATTAAGATGTAGACAACATTCTAAAGTCACATGTGAAGATTTATATGATTAGGAGATCACAATTGTTGGACCTTGAAACTAAAAAAGAGGTGGTTGTGGGTTTGGTTTACTGTTTTGGCTAATTTAAATGTTTGTATACATGCTTTAAACATTTATGTTAGGATGAGAGACAAACCTTGCGACAAAGTGCAAGACTGCATTTTTTTTTGTAAAAACCAAGGTTTTCATAAACCACATGGAGCTTTCTGAAATTTACTTATAAAGATATAATACTCCAAAAGGATCATCGAAAATGGTTCTTTTGATTGCTATGTACATTATTTGGAGTTAACATGATAAAATATGATTTGTTCGAATTCCTCCATAAACTTAAAATGCCAATTGATATTCAACGGATTCTCTTTCAACGGTTAGCAAATCGTGTAAAAAGGTTTAAATCTTCTTGTGATGGACTCGTGTTGCAACNAAAAAAAAAAATTAATAATAAACAAAAAATGATCGTACTGGTTGCTCTCGGTTAAGCCTTCTTGTTTCATCATGTTCTGTTGATGTTTATTGCTTAAGTTGTCTTTTGTGTTTTGTGTTAGTTTATGCTCCTGTTGTAAACCGTTTAGGCTTTGTAATCGCGCTTTTAATGATATTTTGTTGCCTTAAAAACAAAATTCTATTGAACATAGAATTATGTTATCGAATATAAACGCGTAGCATACATATGATTTGCTTATGTATACTATTAAATAAATCATGTATTTACATCAAATATTAATCACAAGAGTAGTGGCGTGCTGACAAAAGGCTTAGGAGGATATGGTGGATTATTTCATTATCCCGAGTTCAAGTCCAAATGTTAGCATTATATGATCATGTTTAGTCTCAAATGACTGTAACTTAATTGCCAAATTACCAATAATGTAATCCATGTAAAGTGTAGACGAGAATTTTTCTATAAAAAACTATCAAATATTTCAAATTTATACAAAGCAAAAAACATTTATTATAATACAAAATAAAAATACCAAATTCTCATAAAGTAAAATATGATTTAATGATTTATAAAAGTTTATAATTAATGTGTTTTAAAAATATTAATTTTTTAATAAACTAGTGCATTACCTGTACAGACTTTGAGTAACCCGGATTTATGGCTAAAGCCATGCAATTGATAACAAAATCATCTATTCTAACTTTGCATTTGACTTTTAAGGATTTTAAATCCTCACTATTCTCATAAAGTAAAATATTATCACCACCACATATAAATAACTTTTATAAAGTCGTACCATTAAATATTACAATTCAATGATATTATATATTATAACATTTATTAGGAACTATTGGCACTGTTCATTAAACAGTAACATTTTTAAACATTACACTTTTAGCCCCTAAACTTATAATATTCAGTTTATACCTTTTAGTTTTTTATATTTTATTATACGTTTTAGTCATATATCGTATATTGGCTTAAATATGTTATAAAAAATACGATTTAATTTAACAACTTACCAGGAACTATTGGCACTGTTCATTGAACAGTAACATTTTTAAACATTACACTTTTAGCCCCTAAACTTATAATATTCACTTTATACCTTTGGGTTAATTTCATGTATACCCTTATTAAAACTCAAAATATCATATTTGCCCATCCTAAACTTC
>LUCG01267626.1:0-34682 GCA_001633085.1 Carthamus tinctorius | reverse complement strand
GGGGCGGGGATTCCCCGGTTTGTGGGGTAACGGGGTGGGGACAGGGATTTATTTTCATACCTGTATCGGGTTTGGGGCGGGGTCGGGGATGAGATTACCCGACCCCGATCAACTTTTTTATTTTATTTACTATATGTATATATTGTGTGCATAAATAAATATACGTTTATATATCTATACACTTATTATTAAATGACAAATATATTTTATTTTCAATACTAATGATCAATAAAGCGATAATCCGATATAATTTTAATATTAAAATACATTGTTTTTATTGCTTTTTTACTAAACATGTACCCAACTGGTTCCCAAACCCATCGGGGATTTGTCAGGGCGGAGGGATGCATTACCCGCTCAATACCCATCCCGTTTCCATCTCTAATTACTACTAAATGAGTTTGCAATGTGTGGTGGAGATTGTGGAGGTAAATGTGTAGGTCTGATAAATAAATGTGATACCTACCTACATTGGAGTTTTTGGTCCAATAGCTCCTCATATCTGGCAGAACTAAAATTTATTGAAACCAAACTTTTTTTTTAATTTTTTTTGATGGGTTTAATTTAATCATTCTTCATAGATGTTATAATATTGGTTTAGTTTTTGAATCTTGATTGATATTTATGTTTTAGAATTTGGGTTGATTTGTGGTTTTAGATTTGAGGTACTAAGTTTATGATTAGGGTTTACTCATATGGTGAAGATGATGAATATTTAAGGAAAAAATTAGATAATATAAGGGGTAATATAGTAATTTTATAAACAACTTAATAATTATTGATATTTATATGATTTAATAAACATTAAAATAGGTATTTGGACATACAAGAGAGTTTTAACAGTTTAAAAAGATATAAAGGTAATTTAAAAGTTTAGAAGGATTTAGAAGTTTTAGAAGGACATAGAAGAAATTATCCCTTTAAATAATAACTTAGGGGTTGTTTGATTGGTTTTTCACTAAGTCTTGTATGGATAAAGTTGTATGTGTTAATTAATTTGTTCGTATGGATTGGAAAGACTTTTGTTTGAAAATGTTATTTCCTAGATGGAATGAGAGTGTTTTTTCATTTGGAGAGATATGTTTGGACAAAACTTGACTTTCTGCATAAAGATTCCTCCTAAAAGCGTATTGAATAAGCCACTTCCAAGCAGTCATGTATAGGTGACCAATAAGCTATGAGTCCCATTAAGCTCTAGGCTGCTGACAAACAGACACTTAACTACTTACCTCTTATTTACATCCAGCATCGTTCTATCGATTTCAACATCGATTTTAGCCAAGATGCACCCCAAATTTAAATTGAGGCTTCGAGGTGTGATATATGATTAAAACTCTTCAGCCTAGCAAATTTGCCAACATCCTTCTTTAGCTTTTTTTAACGTTTTGTCCTTCAATCATCGATGCTCATTTCAACTAACGTATTTAAGTTGGACTTTTTGAAGTATAAAATAGACGATTATACATATTTAGATATTAATCGGTTCACATAAACAAAAGCCTTATTTTGATTCAGATTTCAGACTTAAACATCATCTCTTAAAAGTCAAAAGTGAAATCAGACTTCGGCACATCATAAAAAAACAAACGTCACTCACGAAAATCGAAGATTTTCAGGTATGTAATCCTAAGGGGGCGTTTGGTTCACGGATTTTGATGGAATGAAATGGAATTGGAATCCTGAATTCTTTTGACATTGTTTGGTTCATGGATTATGATGGAATGGAATTCTGAATTCCATCAAAATCCTTGAGTAGAGGAATTGTTCATTTCGTGGCAAATGATATGGTTTTGGTTGGAATGGAATGTTATTTATTTTTGATAAAATTGCCCTTCATCCTAATATGCACCACCACCGGCCACCACCACCACCCTCCACCGCCATGAACAGACCATTTTGTCAAGCTCTAGCATACTTGAGAACAATCTTGAACAGAGAATAAGTAGCAACTCAGCTGGCATTTTTGTCTAGACAGGCCATGTATGATATATGTAACTTATTTGGTTTCAACCCTTTTCTTGAGAGCAATTATGTATCAGAGGATAAGTAGTAACTCAGCTGGCATTTTTTCTAGCCATGCCATGTATAATCTATGCAAGTTGTTTTTGGTTTCAAACTTTTTTTTCCATATTTTATTATGTGCATGCAAAGTCCTTAATCGTTTGGCATTTTAAAAAATGATCGATGGTTGGCACTAAACTTTTTGAAGTATATAACGTTTATATACAGCAAATAAACTCATGCACGTTGCTCGCCTTCGGTGAGGTTTGAACCCTTGACCTCATGGGAGCGTGGATTCTACTAGTAACCCGGATACCACTTGGCCCATAAGCCTTGGGCTTGGGGTTTTTTGTGCATATCTAGGTGAGATTATATGCCATAGCAAATACTAATTCAGTTAAGTTAACCCACACAGCCTTCTGCTAGATTTGCTCTAAGGGTGTGTTTGGTACATTGTAACAGGGCCTCTGAAAAGATTGGAACGGCCGTAACATGGGATCCTTTTTCCTTAGACGTGATACCTATGGCTCGTTTTTAGTTAACGAGCAACAACCAACACAGAAATCAAGACCCAAATTAACTAGTCTCGAACAAACACAACAGCTAGCAATATACAAACAACAATTTGAAACGTGTGCGCGCGCACACGCACACAGAGCAAGCGATTAACAGAGATACGCGTCTTGAATTTTTTTGGTGGCATTCAAATTTTAAACGTTCAATTCGAGAACCGAAACAGGTAGCAATCTATAAACAGGAATTTGACACACACAAAAAAACACACAGAGAACAAGAAAGAAGCAAATAAACACAGATGCATATTAAAGCAATGGAACACGGATTCACATTTAGATTCGGGATGAATTCACGTCCCAGTTCGAGATTTGAACTCAAAATCAAACAAAAACAGAATTCCAAACACATTATCAGTTATTCTACAAAAAAACACACATATCAAGTCCATCAGTGTTGTGGTGGAGTGGATAAGGCTTGGGGGTTCATAGCGCCTAACCCGGGTTCGAATCCCTCCATGCGCAACCTGTGGACATTTACGATCTTGCTGGGGATTAGTCTGGTCATAGGCTCGGACACCCTTGCAAAAAAACACACACATCAAGCAATTAACACAGTTCCGTACCTGGATTTTGGCTCGACCCACAGCCACCAGAACCACCATCTTCCACCGCCAAGAACCTCCCACCATCGTCACTAACTGCCAGTAACTGGTTGTGCAAAAAAAAAAAAGTAAAGTTTGATTAATCAAAAAACATTTTCAGTAGTTGGATATACATGATAACTTTTCGGGTATAGTTTGATACACACCCGGTACCTGGCGGCGTTCCGATTCGAAAAAAGATCCGAAAAAAGACGATTGGCGTTCCGATTCGAAAAAAGATCCGAAAAAAGCTAATCGTCGGGCTTAGAAGGGATCAACCACGGCCGAGAGAATTGGCGGTACCTGGCGGCTGGCTCAATCGGAGGACTAATCACCGGAGTCGATCTCGACCTCAACGGGGGGGCTATACTCTCTCTCAGTATATACCCAATCTACCAAGCCCTTCATAATGGCTGGCAATCCGAACACCTCTCAGCTAGCTATCTCCCTTAGCTAGGAGGGTTTACCATGAACGGTGTGCACCACCTGTGTCACCACCGCAAATCTCCGCCTCCCACAGCAAGCCAGGTGCCCCCCACAGTCCCTCGAGAACACATGGTTGTCCCCAAGTTCCTTGCCCTTCGTTTAGCCTTAATGCCCCCACTCGGGTCACAGGCCCTCGTTACCGAGCCCGGCGGTCTTCAGGTTCGAAATTGGGGTTTATAAACACCTTGTGGTTTTGTAAGTTTCTCCGATGTGGGATTTTTCTGCAAAATGTAAGTTTCGAAAGATAGTCCCTTTGGTTTAGTTGAAAAAATACAATTGTTATTTTGAAAAAATGAAAAGTATGGTTTGGTGGTTTTTGTTTTTTTTTTTCCTTCAAAACAAGCTGTTAATTGTTATTTGTGTTTGATTACCTTAAAAACTAGAACAAACTCAAAACCTTTATTTTATCGTTTTTGGAGTCTTTTGACCTTCTGATAATTTAAATGATAACTTAGGGGTTGTTTGATTGGTTTTTCATTAAGTCATGTATAAATAAAGTTTGTCTGTGTTAATTAATTCGTCCGTATAGATTGGAAAAGCTTTTGTTTGAAAATGTTATTTCATGGATGGGAGGACTAAGGAGCTGTGTTTTTTCATTTGGAGAGATAGGTTTGGACAAAACTTGGCTTTCTGCGTAAAGATTCCTCCTAAAAGCGAATAAGCGACTTCGAAACAGTCATGTATAGATGATCGAATAAGCTATTAGTCCCATTAAGCTCGTTAAGCTGCTGACAAACAGGCTCTTAGCCACTTACCTCTTATTTTCATTCAGCACCGTTTTATCGATTTCAACATTGGTTTTAGCTGAGATGCACCCCAAATTTATATAGAGGCTTCGGGGTGTGAGATATGATTAGAACTCTACAGCCTAGCAAACCTGCCAACATCATTCTTTAGTTTTTTTTTATCATTTTGTCATTCGATCATCGATGCTCATTTCAACTGACGTATTTAAGTTGAACTTTTGAAGTATAAAATACACGAGTATACATATTTAGATATTTATCGGTTCACATAAAAAAGAGCCTTATTTTGATTCAGATTTCAGACAAATATCACCTCTTAAAAGTCAAAAGTGAAATCAGACTTTAGCACATCCTGACAAACAAACGTGACTCACGAAAATAGAAGATTTTCATGTATATAACCCTAAGTGAATTTTTAATAACCTATGACCCAGCAAAAAAAAGTCATAGTGGTATGAATTTTATTTAGAAACCGATCCTTAAAGCTAACTTTGTTTATGTGAACTTAATACATGGTTGGATGATTTTACCTTGGCTCTAACTGATAAACTAGATATAGTTATGTGTTGTTTGTCAAATTTTTATCGAGTAAGCACTTACCGATAAGAGAACCTTCATTTACCTTATCGTGTAACATATTTGGCCATGAAAATGAATCATCGGTAAGCATCTTAAACCTGGTAAGCATTTACCAGGTAAGAGTCGTTTTCCCACACTTACCGGGTAAGACTCTCGGTCCTTACCTTATCTCTTACCGGGTAAGTTTTTTGGTTCTTTTCATGTTTTATCAACGAGTTAAATGATATTGGCAAGCATTTACCTGTTAATCATTTAATAAACAAACAACCTCTTAGTGGTTAAGTCTTGCTTCCACAATGCATATTTGATTATTTGAAGGATGAAAGGTTTACTTATCAAAGTTTATATTCCATTTTCAAATATTTCACTAAACCTAAAATACCAAAATTCTAGTTTATACTTACCGTAACAATGTATTTCGATAAATCAATTAAAATTAAATTACTTAGTAACACCTCATCGTCACATCAACTATGCCAATGTCATGCCAAGACTCTAGTACTATCCATGAAACTATATCCGGTCAAAATGACCCAAATATATTGAGAAATTGACCTCCTAGCCATTTCTCTCTCGGTTTGACAAAAATAGCCATCAACTCCTTGATAATAAATCTGTGATGATTGGTGAACCGTGATAAACCCAAATCCATGATAAACTTGTACAGCCACCATATGCTCGACACGTGTACAATCAAGGAGTCGTGACTCTTTGGTTTTTCTCAATTCCTTGATTTTTGACCTTTTTTGACCTTAATTTCGTGATTTTTTTACCTCAATTCGTTGATTTTTCTCAACTCTTGATTTTCTCATTTCCTTAATTTTTCTCAACTCCTTGATTTTCTCAATGCATTGATTGTTTACCTTTTTTGAATCCATGAGATGATTAGGACGTGACACATGGTCATTCCTCAATTATGAAATTGCTAATTACCAAATCCTTCCAAAATTTGAACTTTTTCTATATTTTTAGTCTAATTTCGTGATCCCCCGATGGTTGTTTTAAGTCATGCCAAGACTCTAGCACTATCGATGCTTCAATGGATAGTACTATGTCAATTTCTCTGAAACTATGTCAATGTCATTGCCAATACCCTAGTACTATCCATGCTTCAATGCTTTAAGTCATGCCAAAAGATTTTCTTTTAAAAACTCTCTCCCCCCCCCCTCTCTCTCCATCAACATCTAAGTGCCGAAAAACATGAAATTTTTTGGTACCAAATGGAGGGGTGGTGTTTGGGTGCAGTACCAAGCACCATCTCACCCATGCCGGTCCTGTGTGCTTCATGTATGCTTTTCGCTCTAAAAAAACGAATACAATGTGTAAAAAAGCTCAAATAAAGTTGGTTATTTGTTCCAAGTTTTTTTCTTCTTTTTTTGAGTTTTATCCTACTAAAAAAACAATTTATTAGTTTTAATCAATAATTCATATCAAATCAAAAAATTTAAACATTATTTATTAGAAGTTTTTTTTAAATTACAAAATCGGGATATTTAATCGTTTGGCATTTGTCCAACAACATTATGAAATGCGAAACACGTGTGTTAATTGAGGTCATGATCTTTGACAACTTTCCACCCACTTTCCTCCCTTATCTCCCTTGAACTTTTATATAGTTAATTGAACCCTCAATTTAATAACTATATATGTCATTGAATTAAAGGGGGATCACACTCAAAGCCATCACTTGTCGTATTCTCGACTGTTCTCACGTTCACAACCAAAAAGTTGTCCACATTTGAACTTTCCTCTCTCTCTCTCTCTATATATATATATATATATATAAGTAGATTTAAATAAGAACTAATGCATTTTATAAGAACAAATGAACAACTTTGAACCACATGTGATGTGGGTCCATATGGGACCCACTCATTAAAATAATTATATATGATTCAAGTGGGTCCCACCACTAAATCATATATGATTATTTTAATGGATGGATCCCCCTCACATGTGGCTCAAATTTAGTTCATTTGTTCCTACAAATTGGGGTGGTTCTTGTGTGAACCTGTCTCTATATATAGTATACCAGTTTGCAATTTTACATGTTAAATTATTAAGGTTCAACAAATTAGCCAACGAACTAGCTGACAAATGATAAACTAGTTGTTCACTAATAAGTTAGCTAGTAGTTGATAAGTTAGCTTATAAATAAATTATGTTTGATAAAAACTAGGTTATAAGTATGTAAAATGACCAAAAATGATATGTTGAGATATAATAACTAATATAACAAGGGTATAACGGGAAAATGCTAAAAAAAACTCATGAAATGCTACTCCAACTAGTGTTTCAATAAGCTAGCTTATGGTCCATCCAAACATGTACTAGTTTATAAGTTAGCTTATCAGCTAGCTTACCTAATAATTAAATAAGTTATCTGATTTTTATGCACATATGAATGTTATCTATATGTATATATCAAACAAATTACTTAAAAAATAGATTTACAGCGTTGTTGCAAAATATTTACGAAATATGTTATAATTAGAAAATGAACTACGAAAATGTTAGTTGAAAATAGATTTACACTTATGAAACACTTGTTATTACGTGTTACAATTACAAAAAGTGTTAGCAAACTTAAACATATATTACAATTACGATAAGAGTTACTATTTATGAATGTTATTTTAGAAAAATGATTTAATCATACTTCGTTTTGCATATAGACTTATGGCTCGTTTATTAGTAGTTTAACGAGATTCATAGTTTATGCGGTCAACTATAGATGAATGTTTGGTAGTGGTTTAATGATTTCATAAATAATTTATTTAGTATGCTTTTGGAAAGAGCTTCATACATAAAACTATTTTTTTTTGTAGACATGCTCCCTCTAAGTTTGAACTTTATAAAAGATACCCAAACTAATTGTATAGTTTAATTTGCAGTTTTAAACTATATAGTGTATTATAAACAGACGAATGATCATGTGAGAAGTTGAGTTAGTGTGAAAAGTGAATGTGAATCATTGATTATTGGTGTTGTTTGTTTTTAAGAGGTTGAGATCTGATTTCACATATAAAAAAATAAAGAGAATACTTCTCTGAAATGTATTTAACTATAGCCAAAATGTTATTGTGTGTATCAAACTAAAAAATATGCTATTGATTGTATCAAGGGTTTATTTTACGAATGTGTATCCAACTTGTCACGAAAAGTTATTATATGTACTGTACTTCCATTTTTACAGTTGACGTATCAAAACAAGCAAAATCTACCATTTAATGTATTTCGTGACAAATTGGATACACTTTCGTGACAAGTTGGATACATGAAATGATACGATTTGATAAAGTTGGATACATACAATGACCATTTCTTAAACTCTGATATGTCATATGATAAAAATGGAAGTACATCACATACAATAACTTTTCGTGACAAGTTGGATACACTTTCGTGAAGTAAACCCTTGTATCAAACATTAATTTTGAGTTTATTGTGTGTATCAAACATTATTTTTGAGGTTATTGTGTGTACTTACCGGTCATTTTGAAACACAATAAGCTCAAAAATAATGTTTGACAATATCATACTTTTTAGGTAGATACACACAATTACATTTTGAGTATAGTTTAATACATTTTGAAGAAGTAATCCCAAAAATAAAAGATGGATGGTGCATCTCTTAAAATTTCAGAGGATGATAAAAGTCTTTCAAACCTATTCTTAAAAATAAAACAAACAGTTTTATGTCTGCAAACTCTTAATTTTTTGGCTTAAAAAGTTTTAATAGATTTTTTTTAAAACAAACAGTCATTAGTCTCATGTCTCTCTCATAAATTGCGTTTTAAAAAGGAGTTAATCGATACTTCTTATTTTAATGCACTTCATTATAACATGCATCCAACGATTAATAAAATAACAATCACTTCTCATGTTTCTCAGTTATCTCATTTTCTTAACTCAATTTGTGACATTTTAAAATATTATAAAAGTTACTGAATTTTTTTGTGATGGATTATTTGAATTAATTTTTTTTAAAAGCAGTCCTTCAAAGATAAGGCAAATTTATGTCACTTATTACAACCTACAAGAATAGACCAAATTCAATATTTTTAGGTATGAAGTCAAATCTAATTGGTTGGTTGAACCAACTGCCAAATAGTGTATATCAAACTTCTTCCCAAATCAAATCTCAATAAATCTAAATTTTAATTATTTTAGGCCAAAAAAATTTTACCATAAATATAAATATTCGGTCATTTATTGTATCATATATTTGGGTGTTATTTTGCATGTTTGTTCTTATTTATCGTCATAATAAAGTAAAAATATTTTCTCTCATTGTGATATATATATATATATATATTGTATTGAAATAAATTATATATTATAATCAAAAGACTTTTATATCAAAGCATATCTAATCAATGGATGAAAGAAATAACATCATGCAAGGTCAATGTATGGTTTTCCTTACTATCCGGGTTTGAACCCCCTGATGATCGAGCATGTAGCAATATCCAGATCATGGACCTGCCACATAATGGTATCCTTAATTGGATTGGGTCATGGTCGACAGGAATTAGTCGGATGCCCATGGATCCCGGATACTCCAAGAATGTGTGTGTATCTACTTGCCGTTAAAAAAAGGGCTTTTAGGTCAAAAGAGATTAAACATCAACATCAATGTTTATTGTATACAAATATTTTATATTTAAAAGAAAGGTAATCGGTCAACTATCAAACGCATTAGTTAATAAAAACAACTTTTGTAAAATATAAACCCTCAAAAAAATATAAGAAAATAAACTAAAAGTATTAAATTTGTTAACGGTTGGTCAAAATATTGGCTTTTGTATATGTTATCGGTTGTTCAAAAACTTACCCGAAAGAAAATGATTATGAACATATCAAAACGTTTCAACATTATTTGATATTCATATTTACTTGTTATTTATAAGGTAACATGATAAGGTTATATATTGGAAATATTTCAAACGCTTTCTTTGTAACCGTAGGTATCTGAGCAAACCGTGCACCAATTATTTTACAGACAACTACAAATACACTGAAGTCATCACAGGGATCTTGACAATTCTTGAATTTAAACCTGGAAAAAAGCTTTATACTACATTTTATAAAGGGGGTTGCCATTTGCACCCTTTTAGTAGGGATGAGATGCATCGAGAATGTAAAAAGCATGCATTGAGAATGCAAACAAAAGGATTTGATGTTGATGTGTAACGGAGCAATTCATTTTATAGGGGTGTAATTAGTAAGTCAAATGATTCAATCAACCTTCCTCTTTATAAAATTTTTAAAAGTCTTTCTTTTTCTTGTGGTTTTCGGTCAAGAAGAAAAGGAAACAATGTGCTCAATTTTTTAATTATGGAATTAAAAAATAAATAAAAAACGTAACTTTAATTGAATTGTTTTTTATTTTTTATTATTTTCCTTAAATCTTTTCCCATTTTAAATACAATTAAATGCCTTAAAATTAGAGGCCGCCAAAGGAGACACATTTTGCTTTCAAAGCGGACTCCACGCGCGATTGTTAAATTATGTAAAATAAAAAAAAGTTATCTTTAGTAAAATAGCTCATAAGCTAGCTGGTAAGAGCATCTCCAACAGCTTATCCATTTTGGAGAAAATGGAGATTTTTGATACTTTTAGGCTCCAACAGATTCTCCAAAACTTTCTCCATTTTGGAGAAAGTAGGAGAGAGAATATAAAAATTCCCAAATATGGAGAACCCTCCCAAAATCTCCAAAAATGATTACCATGAGAAAGAAAATATTTTTTTATTGTATTCCACCAATAAGAAATCTTGAAATAAAATATTTAGNAATATATGTAATGATGTTATCTCCAAAATGGAGAATCTGTTGGAGATGAATACATTTTCTTATAAAGATTTTTAGACTTTGATTCTCCATTATGGAGAGTTTTTGGAGAAGCTGTTGGAGATGCTCTAATAAGCTGGCTTATTAACAAATTATGTTCCTTATAAAAAAAAATTAAAAAAATTATGTTTGTTAAAGACGAGCTTATAAGTATGTAAAATGATCAAAAATTGTATATTTGAATTTAATAATTAATATTAATAAGGGAGGGTGTAATTTGAAAACTACAAAAAGCTCTCAAAACGATACTTCAAGTAGCGTTAGAATAAACTAGCTTATGGTACATGCTTGGATAGGACTAGCTTATAAGCAGCTTATTTTCGCCACACATCTTAAAAATACACAAGCTTCACATTTTCTTAGATTACGTTAATGGTCTTTCAAGTTCGTTTTCAGTAAATAAAAAGATCAGGGCTTTTTAGGCGTGGATTGTGTCACACCATACTTTAGCTTAAAAGAGGCTCATTCCCACTTTTTAGTTTGTGTTTTTTTTGGCTTAACGGTTTTTTCCAAGTCATTTCACATAGGGGTTCTTGAGTGGCTTGCTCTAACAAATTCGTTCTGATAAGATTTTAAGGGCTGTTTCTTACAAAATTTTCTCTCGCTAGGTCAAGGTAGACCATGTTTTGGCAACCATAAGGTGCCTTATTTTCGGATTTTTTAAACTCTTGTTATAAAGATCATAAGTTAGCTCTTTAAAGTCTCAGCTCATTAAACTATATGAGTTTTTAATCACTTTCTTTTAGTTATGCTATTGATTAATATTAATGTTAATTGTAAGTATGACATAAATTGATTAAACTTTATGTAAACAACTTGAAATGATCATATAAACTTGGTACACGATAAGTTTTTCTTAGTTAAGAGGTCTTTTACGAAACACTTACTGAATAAGTGCTTATCAGCTACTAGTTTACCAAACGCCAAACCTTATAATTTTACTCAACAAGTGATCTTACATGCTAAGCGCTTACCAAGTAAAAACACTTACCAAAACCCATTTAATTGGCCGAGAGCGTTACCCTGTAAGGTAAGTGGGGGGTAGTGACGTTACTGGTAAATGCTTACTTGATGAGCATTTGATAAACAATCCATAAAAAATAAATGAACCAACCAAGTCTTAAGTATTTTAGTTAACATATGTGAACATTGGGATATCTTAAATCTTACGCACTTTATTCTTTCACGTGTTATCGAAACCGAATCGATCACGTAACTATAACAACAAAGAATATTTTTTTAGCACTCTTATTTGTAACTATATCTCTCTATCTCAATCAATGATACGACATTGCAACCAAATAGATAGTTTTCCAAAATAAAATAGAATTAGAATATAAATGGTACTTTATTTAATATAAACAATTTCTTTAATTACAAAATAAAATTAAAGATTACAAAGGCACATGTTCTTCATGCTTATCATCATCCAGTCGGTTGATGTATTAAAACTTAAAAGAAATAGTAAATTACGTTTTTGGTCCTTGTGATCGTTAACCACTGTCAAATCTTGTTCTTATTTTAAAGTAATTACACTTTTGGTCATAATGCTTGCCACTTTGTTTTGCTTTTGGTCCTTCTTATTAACAACCGTTAAAATGAAGTAAAAGAAAGAACATGTTGGTCTTTTCAACGTCTCTATTTGTTAAATAAAATTAAAGAAGACCGTTGTTATTGTTATTGTTAAAGCCTAAAAATTAGAAAACCCAGATAAAAAAACTAATCATAAATCCAATTAAGAGAGACGTGTGTGATGGATCCATACTAGTGAAAGAAGATGGATCCAATAGAGTGGAAGTGAACTATATTCAAAAGAACGAAACTGACCATGTGATGTAGTTGTTGGTCACATATCCACAAGGGTGGAGGTGAAATCCTTTAATTCTTCATCAAGAATCAAGTTAATCAAGTCTTAGGCCCTAACATTGCCTCCACATCCTCCTCTATGCAACACCATCATTTATGTTACGAAAAGTCACACCATATAGTTTCATCAAATGTTTGAGTAGAAAAAACTGCAAAGCAAGACCCTGTCTGACTAACAATGAGAATAGAGCCAGATTAATGAGAGTTGAAGAGATGGTGACATGTTGCTGGAGATAGACAGAGAAAGAGAATCAATGGTTTTTGATAATCAAAGACACGATGAAAAGATGAAGCCAGCAAGAGCGTCGGACAAAGGTCAAATAGAAGGGAAGCAAGTGAGTTGTCTTGTGTATACATAAATAGTATACAAATTAAATGTAATATAATGTCAACATCAAATCTAACAAAATTCATTTTCTTAATCTCCATTAAAAAAATACAAAAATACTAACTTCCCTTCATTTAACCTCATATTTTAACTCACGTTTTCCAAAGTAACCCACAATGCAATTACTTCTAAGGGGGGTGTTTAGGATTGCTTGATAACTTATTCTCATGTATGCACTTTTAATAAGCCGTTTTTAGTGTTTAGATGCGAAAAATGGCTTATACTGTTCTGTCACCGCAAATAAGAAGCTTTTGATAAGTTACTCAATTCTAACTTATTCGAAGCTTCTTATCAACTTATGCATCCAGCTACCCGTTTGCCTTTTTTTCAAAACCGATCGTATCTCCCTCCTCTCTCGTCATGGACATTCCTTTTCTCCCCTCATCCGATGGTGAACAATCTCAAGGGCCAAAACGGTAATTTACTCTAAATAGACACTAGACTTGAAATAATTTCTACAAATAGGATATAAAATGTAAATTTAGGAAAAAGAAAAGAAACAAGTGAAATAATATCTACTACTATTATAGAAAATTTGCCTACTCCCCTAAGACCAAATACTCTCTTCTTCATTACCCATTTGAAATAAAAGAAAAATAAATAAAAGAAAATTAAAGAGAAAGAAAAACGCGGCTGGTGCGTACCCAAAACCAGATTCTTCTCCGTTTTTCTGTCGTTTTTCCTGCTCATTGATTTCATTCTTAAACCAAGATCGTAAAAACCCACCACTTTACCAAGCTCCAATTTCATCGATTTCCCCCCAATTTGATCGGAGATCAGCTCAAAAAGAATCGATAAAGATCAACTTTTTACTTCGTGGGTAAATCAATTTTGATTTTTTTTACTTCCGATCTCGAATCTTTCTGGAGAATTTCATCTGGGTTTTCATGGGTTTTGATGGGTTTTCGATTATCTGAATTGGGTCGGTGAGATTTTCAAGTTTCGTTGAAGAAAGTTCTTTTCTTTTTCTTTTTTGGAGATATATTTGTTTTTATTGGAAAAAGGGGAAAAAGTTAGAATTTAATTAGAGGAAAAGGGGTGTTTGGATTGGTGGGTGTTTTTTTTTGGATGATTTCTGTTGGGAGTAGAGATGAGAGGAAGGAGGAGTTGAGTTTGAGGTATGGTATTGAAGGTGGAAAGATGGAATTAGAGAGTGAGTTTGAAGAAGGTGAAGCTTATTTTCATAACAATAAGTATGATTATGATTATGATGATGATGATGGTGGTGGTGGTGATGATTCAACAATTGATCCTGATATATCTTTGTCTTATATTGTAAGTACCCATTTTGACTTGTTAATTTTTATCTATATGGTTCATTATTCACATGTGATGATTCAATAGATGCACACTATCTGTTTGGTTGTTTTTTTGTTAAGTTATGTATGGATAAAGTTGTTTGTGTGGATTAATCTGTTTGTGTAGATTGGGAAAGTTTTTGTTTGGAATGGATTTTTCAATAGATGGAATGAACATGTTTTTTTTAGCTGGGATGGGCAGATTTGGAAAAAAATCTTGGATCCCCTTGGAAACTTACTAGATAAGTTACTACCATGTATAGCTGAATGGATAAGCTCCAAGTCCCATTAAGCTGCTAACAAACAGGCCCTTAGAAACCTTTCTATATATGGGATGTTTGAAATTTGAATATGGTACTAATGTTTGCCAATGATAACTTTGATAGTTTGGTAATTATGGAATTGAATGTGTTGGAGATGATTTTGTTGTTCTGAAACTGAAATTGGATTTTGGTTGCTAGTTGCTACCATTTAACTCTTTATCTCTTGCCTTAATTGCCCCTTTTAATAGAACTCATTGCAAGCCTGGCAAGTATCATATCTTAATTGATTTATACAATAATGCAATCTAATGATTAAGATACAATTTGTCCTTTTTCTAGATCAAGAAAACTTCTTTATATATTGGGGTTTGAGTATAAGCTATTTGAAATGGGAATAGTGAAAATATTCGGTTTTTTTCTTAAGTTTGGTAACTATCCATGTGGGTATTAAATTAGTGGCTATATCTTCACTTGTTAGTTTTACTTTGATAAAGAGTATTGATAGCTGAGTAGGTATCATCTCTTGAACTATAGATACAAAATATAAAGGGCCAGGTTCAGTGGAAAACGGCAAAAAATAAAAAAGGAACACCCTGGTAACAATTTATCTGGAAGGTATGTATGCACATGTGCATACAAGTAATCTGTAGGCAATTTGTCCGCTATGCACATGTGCATAAAAACCAAGAAACAACTTCGATTTACTTGCATACAATGTGCATACCGTCCAGATGAACGATTACGAGGGTGTTCCTCACTTTTTCACTTTTTCTGGGGTTTCCTTTGAACCTCCCTCTACACACACACACACACTTAATCAGTGAAATGTATGGTCTTCGCCTGTTTTTTTTTGCTTTGTTTTGATAGCTATTGTTGAATGTGATTGGTGTCTTCCATTAATGTTGTTTGCTTATCTTTCTTTCTCACGTATTTTCATTGTTGTAATTCTTGAAGGATGAGAAAATCCAAGATGTTTTGGGACATTGTCAAAAGGAATTTGAAGGTGGAGTCTCAGCTGAAAAGTTGGGTAAGTTAAGGAATCATTGGTAAGCCAAAACCAAAAACAAAAATGTTGGCAATGCTGATTGGGAATTTGTGCTTATATGCAGGGTCGAAATTTGGGGGATATGGTTCGTTTTTGCCCACTTATCAACGTTCTCCTGTTTGGCCTCATTCAAAGACACCTCCGAACGTTCTTACATACACTGAACCCATTTCTCCAAATAATGCATTTGTAGAGGTGGTTCTTTTTGGAAGCTTATTTATTGTTCCATTAGTATCAAAGTTATTGATTTTGGTTTTTTGATAGCTTGAGGTTCTAATTCTTTAACTCGAGCTAATAGTTTAACCACCACCAAGATTGTGATAACGTACATTTACACATTTATATGGTGTTTTTGGTATGGGGATCTAGAACCTATGTTATATAGAGGTTATATACATATATACATATATGTGTTTGTGTGTGTTTGTCAGGTTGAGGGGAAAACCGCAAAAGTGAAAAACTGAGGGACACCCTGGTAGTTGTTCATGTTACAAGTAATCTGTAAGCAGTTTGTTCGCACATGTGCATAAAAACCAAAAAACAACTTCAATTACTTGTATGCACATGTGCATACCGTCTTACCAGAGCATTTCTCAAATTTTCATTTTTCAGGTTCAGCGAAAAACCACAAAAAACGAAGAACTCAGAACACCCTAATAACCATTCATCTGTAAGGTATGCATATTTGCACGGGAGTAATTTGGTCGAGATGCACATGTGCATAGTACCAGAAATGAGGGTGTTTCTTAGTTCTCCGTTTTTTTGTGGTTTTCCTCTGAATGTAAGTGTGTGTGTATATATATATATGTTGATGTTAATTCCTCATATCTGTCTTTCTCTCTTTCTATTTGTATTACCATATCTAGCTTTTCAAATTTCAGCATATCAGTATTTCTCCCTTCCACAACACCTTTCCACTCGCTTTACAAAATTTTCGTATAACCATGTATGTAGGTGGGTCATCAAAACCCTGTTTCCCAATCGAGTGCATCCCAACCCGCAAGACATGGGCCTGCACCCAGGAGGCCAAATGTGAACGGTAGATCGAAACAAGATGGCCCCACATCTTCAACCACACATGGCGAAAAATCCACTTCAAACGGCCCGCAAACCGTTAATGACGGTACAGACCAAATGAGTCTCAAGGTTCGAATCAGAGTGGGCCCCGATAACTCGTCAAATAGAAGGAACGCCGAAATCTACAGTGGGCTTGGGCTCGATGTTTCTCCCTCATCTTCGTTGGAAATTAGTCCTGTGGATAGTGACGGGTTTTTTCATGTCCCCCGGGATGGGCCGGATGAATCCCCAACTAGTATTCTTGAGGTTGGTTTTTACCCATGTTCTTTTTAAATATTTATTATTTCTGATTCTGTCCTTGTCATGTTTTTTCACAAGCCGGGGGTGTTTATGTAAATAGCCGCTTTACTCTCTGGGGGGGTATAGGTCAAGTCTGCGTACATCTTACCCTCCCCCATACCCCACCTCAGGTGGGAATTTAGGGGTGTAAACGAGCCGAGTAGTAGGTTATTCGAGCTCGGCTCGAAAAAAAATTATACCAGGCTCGAGCTCGACAAACTTTTTCGAATTGGGCTTGGGCCCGAGATCGAATATTTTTTGAATTATTGAGCTGGGGCTCGATACTTGTTTATGGGCTCAAACTCGCGATCAATTAACTTGAGGTTGATTATTTTTGATATTTTTATTGTATGATTTATGAATATACGAGAATCTTTGGCTCGAAAAAGTGTATGCTCGAATAACTTGGCTTTGACTCGGGAAATTCAACTGGGTTCTCGAACGAGTCGAGCTTTTAACGAGCTACTCGAGCTCGAGCTTAATAATTCTCGAGCTCGAGTGGTCGAGTTGATCTCGAACACAAAAAAGAACTCGCTTAACTTAACAAGCCGAGCTTTATAAGACCAATGTTAAACTCGGTTAGTTTGAAAACTCGATTAAATTTTTGGAGCCGAGCGGAGCCGAGCCATTCGAGCATACCGTTTTCCGAGCCAAACATGCTCATATATTCATCAACCATACAACAAAAATCTAAAAGATATCAAGCTCAACCCGATAAATGAGTTAATCGATTGCGAGTTTGAACCCATAAATGAGCACCAAAAGTGGTTTACATTGAAAAAGTTAATCGAGCTAGAGCCTAGTATTGATTTCCCGAACCCTGCTCGATTAACCCACAACTTGACTCGATTCAGCTCGGCTCGTTTACACCCCTAAGTCGAACATTTACAAGGCTCGGTTAGTACAGTTAAACAAGTTCTATTTTGTGTTCGAGCTTGATAATTATTAAGCTCAAGCAGGATATACTGGGTTCGTTTGGTTTAATTTGCAAAATGGTTTAAAATAATACAATCTTTAATTTAAATATTTTAACAGATGATGACATCATTTCCGATTTGTGGAAGTCGTCTTTTATCCCCTCTTCCCTACGACGTGTTGCATTTGACTGAAAAGAAATCCGAGGACAGTATTTGCGGGCCCGTACACAAAACAAGCCAAGAAAGCACCGTGACCGCTCTTCACGGGTCCGATTCGGGTAAACCCGACCAAAACGCCCCTGGAGAAAAACCGAAGTCATCCGAGACGAACACCGTTTCAATGGAATCAACAAATGGAATCGATGTCCGCAACGAGACCGAGATTATAATAAAGACGGAAACCGAGCAGGTTAACGGGAATAAAGGTTCCGCCGGAAAAGTTCGGGAAGCTAACGAAGAAAACAACTCGGGTTTCCCGACGAAAGCCGATTCGGACGTTTCTAGCGGCAGCAAAACCCGTTACGTGAAAAAGCCTCGAGAGGGCGAAAAAGACCGAAAATTTCACGACGGGATGAAATCGGGCCACGGAAGTAAGACGTCGTCTTTGGACGGGAAAAGGAAACCAAAAAGTTACGTCGATGGATCGAAAAGTGGCAAGAATAATCACAGGTCGAAAAGCTGTACCGAAGATTTCAAGAAAAATGGCGGGAATGTTAGGGGGACGTACAAAGATTTCTTCGGAGAGCTGGATGTCGAACCGGAAGATCCCGATTTGGAGAAACGATCTCGAAATGAAAAAGGGACGGTCGAGAATAAAGTTGTGAAGAAAAGTGAAAAACCGTCTTTGTATCCGAGAGGGGCTTCACACGTTCCGTTGGTCGGTAATGGGGTCGGATCCGGTGCGGGTGTGACTACGGTGGGTCCAGTGGTCAACGAAGATTGGGTTTGTTGTGATAAATGTGAGAAATGGAGGCTTCTTCCACCTGGGGTTAATCCCGGAAGTCTTCCGGAAAAGTGGCTGTGTAGCATGCTCGATTGGCTGTAAGTTATTTTTTATGCTTTTGACAATTTTACCCTTACTAATAGAGAGTAATGAATTTATTCATTTCTGTAACTAAGGGTAGAGTTGGAAAATAAGTGCAATTTTACCCTTACTAGTAGAGATAGTAATGAATTTATTCATTTCATAATTAAGGGTAGAGTTGGAAAGTAAGCACTTGCTTTTGAAAGTGGAGATTTATTTTGGGATGGAGGGATTACTTTCTTGCCATTAAAGGGTAGAATTGGAAAGTTAGCCCGTTTGACAATAAATGTTCACAATGAAAAAAGGCACACGGTTTTAGGAATATGTAATTATTACGCTTTTTTAAATAATCAAATGACGATTTTACCCTTAATAGCAGAGAGAGTAATGAATTTATCTGTCTCATGATTAAAGGTAGAATTGGGAAGTAAGCAATTACTTTTTAAAGTGGACACTTGTTTTAAGACAAACTGAAATAAAAATATGACGCTTATTTTGGGATGGAATACTTTCTTCCCATTGAAGGGTAGAATTGGAAAGTAAGCCTGTTCCAAAATAAATGTCCACAATGATAAAGGCACACAACCTTACAAATGTACAATTACTACACTTTTTAAACAACCAAATTACAATTTTTATCCTTGGTTATAGAGAGACTAATGAATATATCCATAACCAAGGGTAAAAATGGAAAGTAATAACTTGCTTTTGAAAGCAGACACTTATTATACGACAAACTAAAACAGAAATACGAACACTTATTTTGGGACGGAAGGATTACTTTTCTTGCCATTGCATTTCTTTGACAAGTAACACGAATTCTTGACGGATTTCAACATGTCTGTAGGCCTGGAATGAATCGGTGTAGCATAAGTGAGGAGGAGACGACTAGGGCTATAACCTCCCGTTTTCCGGGTCCTTCTCTTGTTCAAGGTTCTCAGCCCGTTCATCCCAGTGGACCCCAACTAGATGCTTCAAGCCCCGAGGGCCGAAACCGACATTTTGGTTTGGAAATTCCGTCTTCCTGTGTCACGAAAAATCACGAATCGAAAGATCTAATGAGTGAAGCCAAACAAGAGAGACCCTCGTTGTCTTCTAACTCTACGAAGAACCTTCACACGTCGTATAAAAGCCGGAGCTTGAATGGCGGAAACCGGTCTCCGCGCTTTAGTGAAGCCGAGTTTCAGGATTCGGGTCAGTCTAGGGACGTGATTGCGGAAAAGGTTGGATCAAAGCGAAAAGAGAACAATAAACTATGTGAGAACGTTGTGGATGAAGGTATTTTTGATTGAAGTTGGCGTTGATTTGTGCAAGCACATGTGAATTTGGGGATATTGCATGTGGGTCAGGTTTAGGGGAAAACGGCAAGAAAATGAAAAACTGTGGAACACCCTTGTTACTTGTTCATTTAGACGGTATGCACATGTGCATACAAGTAATTTGTGACATGCACATGTGCATAAAAACCAAGAAGCAACTTTAATAACTTGTAAGCACATATGCATACAAGTAACTTGTAACACGCACATGTGCATATGCATATGTGAATGAAAACCAAAAAAATAGCTTTAATTACTTGCATGCACGTGTGAATACCGTCCGGTACCAGGGTGTTCCTCAGATTTTCATATTTTTTAGGGTTTCTCCCTGAACCTCGTTCATCGCAAGAAGATGCAACATTCCACTTCTTATTTTGGGTAACGGGTTTCCAAAATCTTCATTTTGGTACTTGAAATGTGACATTTCAAACATTTAGGTACCTAATTTACCTAATAACCTAACATTACCGAATATGATCCGATTTTTGATGACATCACTTTGTTTTTTTATCTTTTAAATCCCAACTATTCGAATTTCGGAATACGTTATAATGCATTTCCTTGATATAACACTTCCTCAGGTAACAATATTCATCAATCCAAGGTCAACAATAAAAGAGCGAGTACTCAAGGTTTCCCGAGAGATTTCAAGAAAGCTAACACGGATGCTATTCACGGACCTGATGAAGATCAGATTTCCAACCATGGTGGAGCCGTCTTTAAGCCAAGTTGTAGCTCGAGTAGCGGTTTACCACCCGGCATTTCGAGAAAAGATCAAGGGAAACCTGATCACCGGCCCAAAGACACGAAACCCACCTCCAAAGACGTCGCAAAGAAGCGAAAAGTGAACGAATTTGAGGGTACCGATAAATACGTGAAAGAAGCAAGCGAAAATAACGGTAGGAAAGAAAAGAAATCACGGGTATTATCAAAATCTAACGATGAAGGCAAAAACGTTACAGTGGCGGCAACATCGAGCTCTTCGAAGGTCTCGGGATCTCGTAAAACGAAACCCGATAACGAGGAAACAGAAGGGTCGCCTGTGGAGTCGGTTTCGTCTTCTCCTCTGAGAATCTTGAATGCCGGTAAGTTTATGTCGTCAAAAAGGAATGAAAAAATCGTACCCGAAAACAAAGACAAGGGAAAAATCGAATCTTTTTCGGGATTCGAAACTTCTCATGTTTTCACCGGGGCCGCTGTCGGTACCTCGGGCCACGTGAATCGGGTCGAGACTTCATCTCACGGCCACAATTCTAACGGATCGCGTTCAAGAAAACACGGGAAAGGGTCGTCTTCCAGATCGAAGGAGAAAAATCGGTCTAGATACGAAATTACCGAAAAGGGTACTCCTCATATATCTGAACCGTTGAACAAAAATGTCGATTTCAGAGCTTCTCAAGAAAAACCGAAAGAAGGAAGAAAACCCGATAAGCTCGTAAACGGTGCTAAAACGCAAGGTGAATCGAATACAATCGATGCTGTTTCGAGCCGAGATCCGAAGCAACTTTCGAAGCGGGATGTTTCCGGAAAAGGAAAGTCCCAATCTTTGCCACCGAAGGGTCAAAACGGAATAGAACGGCTTCCCGAACCGATACCGGGTTATCCGAAAGAAAATGTCGGAAAACCGAATAAAAAAGCTCCTAACCCGAATGGAAAACAGCCGATAAATACGAAAAATTCGACGCCCAACGGGAACGGGGGTGGAAACAAGGACAGCCCGCTTACCGTTGTGCGCGATATATCGAATCAACGGGATATAGCGAATCAGGCGACTACGACCGCATTACGAGAGGCGACGAATCTTAAGCACATGGCTGATCGGATGAAGGTGCTACTCGTTTTCTTTTTACGTTTAGCGTGTAAATTATGGTTTTCGTCCTGTGGTTTGTTAAAAACTGCAAGTTTCGTCCCCTTGGTGATTTAGAAATTGTGATTTTCATCCCTATGGTTTGTAATTAATTGCTATTTTCGTCCCTATGGTCTATAATTTATGGTTGTTTTGGTCCTTGTGGTTTACATTTTACAATTCTTTACTATTTTGATCCCTTGTACCTAAAGCTAATAACTAGTCCAGGGACGAAAATAGCAATAAATTGCAAACCATAGGGACGAAAGGCATGGTATCATGTGAGAAGTGCCATTTCTGGTGTGAGAAGCACTTTTAAACCTTTGATCACTTTTAATCCAATACCCTCCCATGAATTGCGGCTTAAAAAGGAATTTATCAGGTGCATCTCATTCTAATGTTCCTCCATTTCTCATGCAACGGTTGATAACCACTTCTCACCAAATTTGGCACTTCTCACCAGAACCCAACCCAACCCAGGGATGAAAATGGCAGTTTCTAAACCACAGGGACTAAAATCAAAATTTAAAATCTTACGTTTAATTTTGCTTTTTATTATGTTTTGTGATCATAACTTGTGTAAAAAATATTTGCAGAATTCGGGATCTAGTCTCGAGAGTAGAGCTCTTTATATCCAAGCAGCACTCAAATTTCTTCATGTAGCTTCTTTGTTCGAAACATGCCATAGCCAGACCGGGAGATACGGTGATATGATTCAGTCGGTGTCGATATACGGTAGCACGGCAAAGCTTTGCGAGTAAGGGACTGTTTGGTTGGTTTTCCATTAAGTTCTTTATGGATAAAGTTGACTGTGTGTATTAACCTGTCTGTATAGATTGGGAGGGTTTTACTTTTTTCATAAATGGAGGGAGTGTGTTCTTTAATTGAGAGGTAAAAAAACGGCTTTCTGCATAAAACTCCCCCTAGAAAGCTTATTGAATAAGCCATTTTTCTATCATTAAGCCATTACAAAACACTCATGTATAACTGACCGAATAAGCTGTTAGTCCCATTAAGCTATAAAATAGCTAATTCAAAAAGGTCTTTAGGAAGCTTGTTACGATGCCCAAAAACGTCCTGTAAACTTATTGCAACAATGTTAGGACGCTTTATTTGTTTGGTTCTATAAACTTTTTTCATAGATGGAAGGAGTGTGTTTTTTAAATGAGAAGGGCAGGTTCGGGGAAAAATGGCTTACATAAAGCTCCCCTTAGAAGCTTAATGAATAAACCATTTCTATATCATTGAGCCACTACCAAAAAGTCATGTATAACTGACCTAATAAGCTGTTAGTCCTATTAAGCTACATAATAGCTGATATGACACTTTATTTGAAAAGGGTCTTAAGAAACTTGTTACAACGGCAAAAAAACGTCCTGGAAACTTATTGTAACACTGTTAGATAGGACGCTGTATTTATTTGGTCCTATAAAATAAATTCATATAAGACACTTTATTAGGACGCTTAAATGTTTTAGGGTCCTGTAAACTCAATTTTGTTGTAGTGTCTATCAATGTTTTGTGTGTGTGTGTGTGTGTGTGAAAGTGCTCATCTGGGTTCGTTTCTTTTTTATTGGTTTCTCGTTATTAGGTATTGTGCTCATGAATACGAGAGAACGAAGGAAATGGCGACTGCGTCTTTGGCGTACAAATGCATGGAGGTGGCGTACTTGAAAGTCATCTATTCTTCACACACGACCGCATGCAAAGATGTGAACGAGTTGCAAATGTCCCTTCCGATAGGTCCTACGGGTGGGTTTTATACCGCTTTGAGATTTTTGCATCGAGGGCCCTTTTGGAGAGTACTTTTGGAGAGTAATCTGATGGGATTCTGTATATTTTTACATGGTATCAGAGCCAAGGTCTACTCGATACTCGGGGACAATCTGTGCCCATCTAGCCTGTATTAGAAGGGGCATGCTGGAGTCCCACATCCAATATATGATGGATGAGGGAAGTTCTGTTAGGAACCTTTGAACCGCCCACAGGACGCCACATGTCTTTCTTCAGGATGAATATTCATCATGAATAATATATGCATGATGAATATGGATGTCTTATTCATTATTCACACCTTCCACGATGAATATGTTCCAACATTCATAATGATACGACAAGTGTCGCGTTGTGGGTGGTTCTCGGGTTCCTAATCACTTTTAACGAAACCTGCCCCTATATATTCATCATGAATGAACAACGGTTCATTGTGAATAACGTGCTATTCATCTGCCCCTAAAATGGATACTACCTTTTCTCCTCAAGGACACTTTTTGGAAAGTAATTTTGGCATATTGTTACATGTTGGATGATCAATTGTTGGTTATCTTTTTCTATTTTTATCGAACACAATTCTTGTTTCTATGAATTTTATAGGCGAGTCTCCTTCATCCTCTGCCTCGGCCTCTGATCTCGATAACACGAACAACCCAACAACCGTTGACAAGGCTGCCTTACCCAAGGGTCTTAATGCTCCTCAAGTTGCCGGAAATCATGTTATCACTGCTCGAAACAAACCCAACTTTATGCGGATTCTTAACTTTGTAAGTGCACTCTCGGAAGCCAATAAATTTATAAACCACATTAGTGTATAGGGGAAAGTTATTTAGGAACCGTAAATATTTAGAGAATCCTATTCATGAATATTATTCATCATGAATATAATGCATGTGGAAGGTTGAAATAAGAAAGCTACATATCATGAGAAAGTAAGAAGGGAAGCTTAAAGAGAATATTCACATGTGAATAATTGAAAAAATCAATTTGAAGATGCATATGTGAATGTACATATACATCTCCAAGTGAACTTTTTCGGATTTTTTTGATGATTCACATATGAATCTTCTTTTAACCTTCTTGCCCTCTCGCGATATTCAGCGTTCTTACTTGAACCATCCCTTATAATGAATTTTCATCATTCATGATGAATATCTATCACAATATCATTATTCATAATGAATGATCCATGAATAGCTGGTTCTCACGGTTCTTTAAATATTTACGGTTCTCAAACAAACCCGCCTTCTACTCCATATTCCGGTTTCCGCTATCTTACCCCGAATCTTTGCAGACACAAGACGTCAATTCGGCAATGGAAGCCTCGAGAAAATCACGAAGTTGTTATGCAGCGTCTAATGCAAAAGAAGAGGCCATTCAGTCGGCAGTTAAAAAGGCTCTCGATTTCAACTTCCACGATGTGAAAGAGTTGTTGCGGCTGGTACGTGTTGCGATGGAGGTAATCAATAGATGATTCCCGTTATAGTTGAAAAACTCGAAATTACATCAAATATTGCTCTTTGCGGTTTTTGGCATCTGGGTATGCGATAAAGATCGAGAATATAGAGTCGAGTGGAATTGTTAGTCATAAAGACGGAGTCTTTATCGATCTTGTTCAGTCTCTTGGAAAGAAAAGACGAATAAGGGCTCGGGATGCAGTCACAACTTGTAAATACTTTCATTGAGGAGCTTCGATTACAAGATTGATGTGCTAAGTGTTTGAGAAGGTTGGATATGATCAAGTCAATTTGTCATCAAGATTGTCGTTTCGCGAAATCCGAGATCAATTTGCGATCATCGTAGTGATTACCAACGTGGCTGATTCAATAAGCTTCAGGTAAAGCATATTCATATGCCTTTTTGTTTTGCCATCTTAATTTCTATTCGGATGGTTGAAATGAAGTTCCTTTCTGAAAGGGACTTTTACCAAGTTCTTACCGGGTAAGCACTTACCTGCAAGAGTTCACCTCCATTTACCTTATCGTGTAACATCACTGGCTTAAAGTAAATGATATCGGTAAGCGTTTAGTAAACGCCCCCTAGCCGAGGGGGTGAGGGGGGACCCTACCTGTGGTGGGATATACTAGTTTTGTTTGATTTATTTGCTTTTTTTTTTTACTAAACCTTCCTTGCAATATGGAGGTCTTTATGGAGACAATCTCTATGTCTTTTGTGGAAAGAGATTGGGCCTACGTACATCTTACCCATAGACCCTACTTTTGGTGGGATATAATTGGTTTTGTGCCTATATCTTTTACCAAGTCTTTCTTGCAAGCTGGGGTCTTCTCGGAAACAACCTCTCTGTCTTTTGGGACGGAGGTCAGGTATGCGTACGTCTTACCCCTAGATCCGACCTTTGGTGGGATATACTGGTCTGGTTTGGTTTATCTGCTTTGCGGGCTTTTACTCTAAATCTTCGATTGGTTGGTTTTAAGGCCCCCATTAATGGTGAAATCCTTTTTTCAGGTACATATGTTGTACATTTATATGTCAATTGGCTGCATTTGATGTTTTCGGTATATAATGGGGTTCGTAAGTTGGATTGCGTTGACCAACCGAAGTGGATGCTTAGTAGTGCGGCGATGAAGGGTAAAATGGTAATTTTGCACCATCAATTTGCTAAGGTTTAGCGAATGAATCGCCCTTTGTTCGGTGCTCCCTGGAGTGTAAACTAGGCGTTTGAAATTTTAGTTGGGTCCATAGATTCGAATTCGAATGGCGATGCTATGTAAATGTGTTTGTATCAATGAAAATTTGCAATAGTTTCCATTTTTGGAAGGTTTTGAGTTGCGCTTTTGTTTTCGTCTATAAAAAGGCGTCGATATCTGTTTGAGCATATGCGATTTCCATATTGTGTTGTTGTTGAAGGGTATTTTCGACATTTTACAAATAATCAAGCATTTTCATGAAAGTGCGGCTCAAATTAAAGCTATGAAACAAGTAGCGGGTAATTGAAATTGCAATTTTCATGGTATAAAATGTGTATAGAACAATTAGCATAAAAATGTTAATTATAAAAATTATGGTTTTATTAGAAATGATATATAAGTGGATATTTTTGCCATATAAACTTGTGATGTATAATGTCATAGGCTAACTTTAATACATCAATTTAAAGCAGATGTACCTTTAAGGCTCCAAAGTTTTTTTTTGTTTCCATTGGGTTTGTTTTCGTCATAGATAACTTTTTGGCTTATATGATATCGGTTGATTTTAATGCAATGTCTTTTCACACAATAAATAATTACACTATAACTTGAACAACTTGACATAATTTGCAGTCTTTCTCCTTACCAGTCGAAGTGCATATGAAAGATAAAGAACCGAACATGTGTTACGTTAAGAAACTACAAGGACCAAAACTATAAGAACTAAGAAGGTATCAGTTCTGAACAAAATGCAAACCGTTAGGATACTTTGTAATTAAAGAAACTATAAGGACCAAAATTGAGAAAAACCAAAACTTTCAGGGACCAGAATTGTAATTTACTAAATAATAGAAAGAAAGAAACCGTAATTGGTGTTTTGGCTCATCGATCTGATAGAAAAATGGAAGATCGTTTTTACGATCCAGATTCTAATAAAGGGTCTACATCTACTTTGAAGGTAGTGTGCTTGACGGAAACGCGATCAGTTCCTTTGCCGGAAAAACGGAGAGTCAGGACACTGGAGTGAAAAGAGATGGCGGTCGTTGATGGGCGGAAAAATCTTTCGTCAAGTACACTATCTTCTAATGATTCAATGACAAGTTTGGGTTCAAAATCACAAAAGATGGACCACCAATGCATTTTACGAAGTACAAGAACAACAATAAAAAAAGTTACTATAAACAAATGACCAAAATGCAATTTACTTTTAATAAAATTTTGTTTCTCACTTAAACATTAAATAAAAAGTATTTTATTTATAAAAATAAGATAGAAAAATATTTATCTTTTAGGGTTAATTTCATATGTCCTTATTAAATATGAAAATATCATATTTACCCAACTTAATCTATAAATATCATATATGCCCTTTCTAACCTATGAAAATATCATATTTACCCAAATAATATTTTTTTCTCAATTTTTTTTATTAGATTTAATAATAAAAAATAGTTAAATGACTATTATACCCCTTTTAAGTCTAATCCACAAATATCACATATATACCCTTGTAACCTATAAAATATAATATTTATCCAAATAATTATTTTTATCAATTTTTAAACATTTAAATTAAAAGAAGCCTCTTTTTGTTCCCAGCTGTGGAAAAGATATCCCATTCAAAGAATCTGAGAGTAACTTTTGATGCTCTCCTCACTGCCCATTTAAGAAAAAAGAGACACAAATCTTTTTCTTGAATTTGGTTCAAATAAAAAAAGATTTGGAGGCGAGGAATTGATGATTAATCTCTAATTAAAGTTTTGGATGTTTTGGTGTTTTGTGAGGGATAAGGTGGTTCTGTGGTTAAACTGGTTCAATTGTAGGTTCAAAAGTAAAATTTTAATGTGGTTGGAAGTTTGCAATGGCCTTGAACCAAATTGCAATTTCTTTTAGTTTTGATCATGGTCAACTGTTAAAACAACATTCAATTAAGCCGCCTTGTTTGGGTTCTGTTGATAATTTGCAATGAATTTGTTGGAGTTATAAGGATGGGTAATCTCATTTTCTATGCATTTTTTTGGAAAATTGACCATATGATGGGTGAAATCTTTGACAAAAGATTTCTTGGAATTCGATTGGAGATGAGGATTTCATTTTTTAATTGGAGCTCAAACGGGTGCTGAAGCAAATTTAATCTGATCTTGGTTTGGCCTTCGATCTGTTCCATCTGGTTTCTGCTTGCAATCGATTGTATCTGGATGTCAAGTTCTCTGATTTTGATCTCTTATGGTTTTATGAGCATATGAATTTCGCTAGCATGTAAATGTGTGTTTTTTGTGAAACAGAGTGAACAAAATAAGGGCTCTTTAATCTAATTTAAATGGATAAAAATTGATAAAAATGATTATTTGGATAAATATTATATTTATGGGTTATGAGTTTGTGAATTTGATTTAAAAGGGTATGTATAATAGTCATTTAACTATGTTTTATTATTAAATCTAATTAAAATTGACAAAAAAAATATTATTTGGATAAATATGATATTTTGATAGGTTATAAAGGACATATATGATATTTATACATTAAGTTGAGTAAATATGATATTTTCATCCTTAATAAGGGCATATATGAAATTAACCCTATCTTTTATGATAATCTTTTAGGGAGTTATCAAAGTTTGAAAAGTTTCAAATCATCTATCCTCTTTTCTCAATTTTAAAGAAAGATACCGAAAAATCTATTTTAGTAAAAAGTTGTCTAAATTGTTTATTTTAAAGAACTTGTTAAAGATGATCTCAAAGGTATTTGATTTAATAAAATATTTGAGAATTTAAATGTGTAGGTAATAAATCCATGTTTAATAAAAACAATTTGGATTTAACAAATATATTAAGAATATCAACTTATTACAAATTTAATTAAAAACATATACATGGAAAATTTACCTTAAATAAATAAACATTAATGCATGCACAAGATTCACAAAGCTCATTTGAGTCGAGCTTCTAAAAACTTGAACTTACAAGTTCAAACTTAAATCGAATAAAATATAACTTTATCAGACTCTGGATAAAGTTCGTTTAATTTATACTTTTACTTGCCCTAACAACTTAGTTTAATCTAGTTTAGGGCATACTTCAGACACCTAGTTGTCTGAAATCTACCCTAAAATTGATTATCACAGCTTAGTTTAATAATCTTTGGCCATTTTGATATTTATTTATTTTTATTACCGTACGAAGCATGCATGAACTTGTTATAGTAGAATTGATTTTTAAATAGATATAGACTTAGGCGACATTTGTTTCTCATGATGAAGTTTGATGAAGTTGAAATCTATTAAAGAAATTTGACTTTGAAGGGACTTAAATGAAATTTGATGTAATTTGACAATGCATGTGGTTGGTATGAATCCAGTTCTTTCATTTAAGCCAATGGATGATGAATTCTTTAAATTGTAGAATTCAAAAGATTCAAACAAGTTCATTCTGTAAACCAAACATCACTAAGGAATTTGATCAAATAAATTTATCATTCAGATTTCATCAAACTACTTTGAATTTCATGAACCAAATAAACCTTAGTTAATTATCACCGAGTTAAATATTTTTTTAATTATACATTATCGTGACGCACGATATTCATTTTTAAATTAAATAGAATTATACAAAAATAGTAATAAAATAAGAAAATAAAAGAATAAACTTGTACTATACAACTTATTGAGTAGCATTAAGTAAAATCCCAAAAATAATAAATAATGACATAAAAGTTATTTTATTATATATGAGTTATTTAAGTCATTTATTTAAAATCTTTCCTTATATCATTTTTGTTATTTCAATTTAAATTAATTTAAATTTTAAATAATTTATTTTCATTTAAGACATTTAGAATAAGTAATTATTTTTTCATTTAAGGGATTATTTAAATTTTTTTAGTAATTTCGTCAAAATCATGTGATTCAAAATTAATCGACATTTTTCTCATTTTTCCCCTTAATTTAAATCATGAAAAATAGTGATTAAAGCTAAGAGCATTTACAGTGGAGATTTTTTTTAGGTTTTACAATAACCGCCATTGTGGGATATATATTTTTGTCGAGTCATAAGTTCTTATTAGAACCCATATGCTTAAATAACGACTTGGGTTCTTGGGTGGGTTTTTTTCTTGTATACTTTCTTAATCTGTAATTGTTAGTTATATATTTGTTATGTTTTAACTATTTTATTTTCTTTTAATAAAACTATAAAACAATATATCTTAAAACTGATACAAAAAATAAATTATAATATTTTTCTTAATTTCATATTTTGTTGTTTTTTTTAAATTTTTATACAAATTTTGTATGTTGTTTTAATAAAATAATTTGGGGGGTGGGTGGAGGGGTGAATTGGTGGGTAGATTAAAAATAAATTTTAATCTACATATATAAAAATTAATTTTAATCTACATATATAAAAATTATTTTATATATAATCTATACATAATAACTACATATATAAAATAATTGGTGGGTAAATTAATTTCATATAAAATAATTTTTATATATGTAGATTAAAATTAATTTATAAATCGTAAATTATAAATTATAAATAAAATTATATACTTTAAATAAAATTAAAAGTAAAAGTAAACATGTGAATGATGAGTTTTATTGAGGAGTTAAAAGATAAAAAAGAATCTTAAATAAATTATTTTAATAAAAATAATATTTTAAATAAAAACTAAATCATGCCTATATCATGATGTCATAAAATTAAAAAAATTAAATAAAAATTTAGTCATGTTTAAATCAAGAAAATTGCAGGAAAATAATATGAAAATTAAATAAATACCTTGATCAAATGCATTAAACAATTCCTATAGAAATAAGTTATTTCCATATACAATCCATATACAACAATGTTTAATTTATATTAAAATTTTAATTTATTAATTAATAAAAACTCTTATTTTCTTATTTAGATAATTTTCTTACACTAAGGATGTATGAAAATAAGAGTTAAAATAAGAAGTATAAGGGCATGCGGTATCCTCAACCCGTTCAGCAGGGAAATGTGATAGGGGTGGTGGGATGGCGGGGTGAACACCGCCTTGGTCCCCGTCGGCTTGAAACTTTTCATCTCGTGGGCATGGCCATCACTGTGGAAGCTTAAAAATGTTTTCCATTTTTTTTCATTTTCTCTTATTTACTTTCATATTTCTGTCATTTTTCTTTCATATTTTCTCATATTTCTCTCATAAGAATTAAAAAAATAATGGATTGTTCATCATCATCATCAAGTGGTCACCTTATGTAATATTGTTGTTTTTATTAATTAATAAATTAAAATTTTTAATTATATTTTTAATATTTATTTGAATTATATAATGAAAAAAAATTTAAAAATTTGGGGGGTGGGTGGAGGGGTGAATTGGTGGGTACTACAGAGTTTCGAATGGGTGAAATGTTGGAAGAGGGAGATGAAAGAGAGAGAGGCAAAAACTGATGTGGCAACATGCGTGGAGGAGTGAAATGGTGACCATACCCACCCCCCCTAAGAAAGGATCAAGATTTTGAAAATAGCACCGATCATCAAACCAGTTGTTATACTGGTTCACTGGTTCAACAGGTCGGACCGGTCGAACCGTTTTAAAGAATCCGATAACGTCATAATTACTTAAAAAAATACTAAAAAATCGTAAATAAGTTTAGAAACACATGCAACATCAACAATACTTAAATACAACATTTGGGAAGTAGGTTACCTTCATTATTGTTTTCATTTCCTAGAATACCAGATATAAAAAAATGTAGCAAAACTATAGCATACCAATATATCAAAAGTAGGTCATATAACTATATTTATGAAAATACCAACCTTGCATTTGAGAAGCAGATGAAAAAAGAAAGAAAAAAGAAAGAAAAAAACGGTTAAAGTAGTTCAAAACGGTCTGGTTTAGCGGTTCAACCTTTCGGTTCAAACGGTTCTCACTGGTCTAATGCCCAATGGATTGACCGATTCTATTGAACCAGTTACTGATTTTCTTAATATTTACTTTGCCTTTTTTAATATCGAGTATAATTGGATCCACAACAAAGGCGTGGCAAATCTAAATATATTTATTTTGGATTATTTACTTATTTTATTAATATTTATTTTGACTTTTTAATATTTAATATAATTGGATACATAGTAAAACCATGACAAATGTAACTCTTTTAATTATTTAGTGTCACATTTGCTACAAAATATAATTGGATACTTAGCAAAACCATGTCTAAACTCAAAATCAGGGTAGATAGCATATTAGTTCAACTTTTTATTTATTTAAAAAATAAATGTCTACTTTCTATATTGAAAATTTGTTGCAAATGTTTAAACTTCACCATGGATTAGCGGTAGATCATACATTTTTGTGAAAAATGAAAATTTGGTTTTGTCGCTGATCTACCACAAATTAGTGATGGACCAGTCAATAGCAAATTATTGGTCGTTGATGCCCAAATTTTTAGTAGTGTATTGATTTTCAGCAAAACCCTTACGATAAAACAAGGTGTTAGTGACACTTTCGTATGACAGTTTTCTAAATGGTGGAATACAAAAAAGGACTTTTCAAGTCATAAGCTGTCTAACTTTGTTCTAATAGGTTATTGTTTTAAAGTTTTAGACGGATTTTAGAGTGAAAATGTTTAAAAAACAAATAGATGGAAATTCCATGACTTCTCTATTGATAATTTGCCTTCACTGATTCTATCAAAAGCTGTCGAAACATAAAGAAAGACATCACACCATATTGAAAAAGAGTAATAAGCAGTGAAATGAACATCGATTTATACTCAAATAATTTATAAAAAACTACTATTGTTATAAATTTTGTTAAAAACAACTTCCGCTAGGCCCGGTCCGCTCGGCCCATTAGGAAAGCGGGCTTGGACAATCATTATTGAAAAAATGGGCGGACTTTGGTAATGGAAAAAAATTCGGACAAGCCCGCCCGGCCCGTTATACTTTTATAGTTCATTAAAAATTTATATATAACTAAAAATTTAATGGTCTTTATCAAAAAATATTGAGAAGTAATTTTGGATTTAATAAATTCATGTATTTTTATAAAGCATCAGAGAGTTTTTTTCACCCGGGGAACTAATTGAATTGTTGCGAGCGGAACGAATGAGACTAGAAAATGTTCATAATTCATATATTACTTATAGTATTTTTTTCATATGTTATGTACATTATTCTTTACATTTTATTTTTATGCTAAAAAATATTACATAATTTAAATGATTTACGTAACTTGTAACTATATATTATCTTTGTTATTTAAATGTAAAAAAATAAGCCCGCTATCCCGTAGGCAAGCCCGGTAAAACGGGCTTGGGTTTTCTATATTAGGTCCGTTGGACAAAATACAACGTTAGGCCCGACCCAAGCCCGCAAACGATCACCTCTAGTCAAAAGGTTTAATTTCTGACCAATGTTTATTGTCGAAAATCCATTGGAAAAAAACCATGTCTTTGGTAATCTTTAGAGCATTTTTGATTTAAACTATAACATAAAGTCATATAAGAATATAAGATTAAATTAAAACCCATAATATAATAGATTATTGCCTTAAGAAGTAGGGTCGGAGTTAGGATTTTTAATCTGGGTGATCCTTTTGTTTCAACCATATTTTTCACAAGATTATTAATTACTTTTAGATTATGTCGATTCCTTTGTTTAATCCCTTTCTAAAATGAACTATTCTTAAATGGGATATATACACATGTGATTTTCATGTGAGACCAACATGTTTTCGTGATACCGGTGAAACCAAACTTTTATACTTGAATCTTCATAGTAAATAACTGTGAAAGCAAATTCTTCGAACCTTCACAGCAAAAACACTGTGAATGTTACATTCACAGTGTTTTGCTGTGAAGTTTCAAGTGTAAAAACTTGGTTTTACCGGTATCACGATAACATGTTGGTCATATATAATCCCAAGTCTATATCCATCTTATGTATATATATGTATGTACGTTTGATGGATAAAAATCAAAGAATTATTAAACATGCAATCAATCAAAATAAACACTAAAGAAACTTAGTACTATGATTTTCTAATCCCATAAAACAAATATATATATATATATATATATATAGAGAGAGAGAGAGAAAGGTTCATGCGAGAAACATAACTT
>LUCG01267586.1:0-10512 GCA_001633085.1 Carthamus tinctorius | reverse complement strand
AATTTTAATTTTTTATTTTTTATTATCAACATTTAAGAAATTACATAAATTAAGCAAAATATAATAATTATACAAAAATAATAACTTTAGAACAATAAAGGCATAAAATGAAAGTTTAAAGAGTATTTAGTACAACAAATAAATTTTAAAAAAACGAAAAAAAATGCAAGTAGAAATACGTATTTAATGTTTTAGAAGAGAATTATGTTTTAATTTGATGTTATATTGGTAAATGCGAGTCTGTTCCATCTTATTCCAGCTTGTTCCATCGGGTTGAGGTGGAACAAGTTTGTTTCACTTTTGTTCCACTATGTTCCTGTCTGTTCCACATAAAGGTTCTGTCAAACATGGAACAATGTTTCTTGTTCCTGTCTATTCTGTTCTTTCCGGCATACCAAACGAAGCCTAAAATAAAAATATATAAATTTAAAGAAAACTTTAAATATAAAGAAAATTTCAAACTTATCATGAATAAGGAATTGTTATTCCAATATTTTCCACCTATGAAATTAGGTAATTGCTTTTTTATATAGACTTTCTTTTAATTTAATGAGATTTTAAGTTTCAGAATATTTTTAACAATATAATTAATAATCAAATTCTGTTTGTATGGTACTTGGTGGGTTTTTTGGTCTAATAAATGTTGGTTTTATTGCTGTTAAAAAAAAAACTTTTGATTCTAAAAAAAAGTAATAATAATTATATAAAAGAAATGCTTCTAGGAAACGATAAGAACACATGTGAGATATGAATTAAATATATATTTAAATCTTAAAAATTACCCACCAAAAGTCGATTTGTCTACCAAACGAATATCAAAAAGAAAAGGAAGATATGGTACGCATAAAGGAGAGACGAATTTGCTTGAACGTAGACCATCCACAATGGTGACGGTGCTTGACAGTGGTACCGGTTGTTACATCAGCTTTCCACTTCTTCCAAATTCAACCACACCCATACAAATTTAAATAATTAATTAAAAAAATAAAAGAAGAGAGAGAGATAGAGAGAAAGGAGAGAGAGGGTGGGGGTAGGATGGGATGGGTCGTCTAATACGCTAATAGGCACAGCCGTGCCGTTTTCCTTGCCTGCCGACGGACCTCGGCGGTGTTGCCGAGGGTACCGCTCGGTACCGATGCCCTGCCGATGTACGGTGACGCCGGGGTGTGGATGGCCCTTAGAAGCACGTACATAAAGCAAGGGTAAAATTTGTAAATTCTGGTTTCCAGAAGGTATATTTTTAATCTTTTTTTAGTAGTGGAAAGGAATTAAAGGAATAAAGGATCCCCTCTTCCTTTCTCTTTCTATACACTAAAATTTTAACTAATACCCTTCTTATTATGGTGTTGCTTCTAGTTAGATCCCTATATAATTATATTTATTCATGAAATACCCCTATGACTTCACAAAGATTTAAATTCATTTTTGGTCATTTAAATGGTTACTTTCTCGTGCCTTTTTACAAATATTTACTAAGGGGTCGCCGCCTACCACACATTTACAAGTGAGTCATGACCCTCATTTATTTGATAATGTATTTTTGCCATGAAAATGAATGTTGGTAACCGTCTCACACTCGGTAAGAGTGTTTGACCAAAATTACTTAAGATTCTCGGTCTTTCTATATCTCTTGTCGGGTAAGTTCTCAGTTATCGCTATCCTCACCCAATAAAGTGACACATGATAAGCTTTTACCTGATGAATATTTGATAAGCGACTCCTACCCTCTCACATAAAAAGATACAAGAGGGTGTTCTGATGTGTGTTTTTGTTATGGTTTATTATGAGATTCAATAAGAACCACAACAAAATCGTTCAAATTTTTTAAGAATCAAGTAACTTTATACCTATTATAAAAACACTTGTTATATGTTTACCGAGATATAATTATTTAGGATTAAAAACTAGAAGGCCAAAATTAATTTGATTATTACAACCTAGGATTAAAAGCTAAAATCCCCTCTTGTTGATTTGAGGCATTTTAGTTTATAATACTCCGGTCTAACATCCAAGCTTTACCATTCTAATTGAAGTAATTCTTATTCAGTTTTTTACAACCACAATGACAAAATTACCCCGGATTGCTAAGTTTCGATTTACATTACTACGTGAATAAAAGATAATACGAGACAGGTGTTAATCAATTTGTCTTGTCACTTTGAAGGCACACCTTTTATTGCATAGAGGGGGTTAAGTTGACATTAACTACAAAGTAGAAGGGCTATTTAATGATAAATGTATAGTAGAGGGGGTGTAGTTGTGAAATTGAGTCCTAATATTACGGTTTGAATGCCAACCGACCCCCTCTGTTATGAGTCTGAATCAATCAAATTGAAGTGCATGCACACACACACCAAAAGTGATGGATTCTTCCCACAAAAATTCATCATCATCGTCGTCGTCGTCGTCGTCAAGGAGAATATGCCTCTGCTCTCCGACGAACCATCCGGGATCGTTCCGGTGTGCACGCCACCGTGGCTCGTCCCCGAAGCTCGGCAGAAAATCGATCTCCGAGCAGCTGAATCGATTGGACAGCAAGAAGACGAATCTGGTGAAGGAGTTTCTGATGAAGATAATCAAACCGACGAGTCATGATCTGCAAAGGAGAAAGGCTTTCCAGCCGAAGCCGTCCAGGTTCTCTGTTCTGAATCATTGCCGCAATGAATTGGTTGTTTCTTAATCGAGATCTCGGTTTTCGTTGATCGTTGATCATCGATTATTGATTTCTCCTTTTCGATCCGATCATCTATAGACCTGTAAATTAACTGATGCATGTTTCGTGTAAACTCCGATCCGGTTTTTTTGTTTCTTCTTCTTCTTCTTCTTCCTCTTCTTCTTCTTCTTCTGTTTAGGAGTTGTTTCTAAGGAAATCGAGAGGCAGATCTCGATCGATCCGTTGACGATTCGTATTACCTACAAGTTTCTGGAATTTTCTATCATTTTTAATCGAAGATTTCATCGCCTTGCTATGATTATACATACACTGGTGTTGTTCCACAAGTTTCATGGAATTTTCTGTCATTTCAATCGAAGATTTCATTGATTGCTATAACTATACACTCGTGTTGTACTACATGTTTCTGGAATTTTCTATCATTTTAATCGAAAATTTCATCGCCTGTTATGATTAAACAATCGTGTTGTACCACAAGTTTCTGGAATTTTCCCTCATTTCAATCGAAGATTTCATCGATTGCTATAATTATACAGTACCACAAGTTTCTGGAATTTTCTGTGAGTTGAATCGAAGATTTCATCACATGCTATAACTATATACTTGTTGTAAATCCTTTTGTTCTATGAGAGAATTCGATTTACATGAATTTGTTTGAAATTTTTCAAGGAGGTTGCGTCTAATCTAATCTTTAACAACGTATTTGTTAATTAATATTCAAGTATGAAGTTCAAAATCAACCCGTAAGTGATGACTAATTTTTTTTTTTTCTTCACGAGAGTGTATCTAACTTGTCACGAAAAGTTATTGTATGTACTGGACTTTCAATTGTTCCATTTAGCATATCAGAGTCTAAGAAATGGTAATTGTATTGTAACCAACTTTATTAAAATCTATTATTTAATGTATCCAACTTGTCATGAAAATATATTCAACTTATCATGAAATAAATGAAAATACAATACATAAATCACTTTTTGTGATAAGTTGGATACACTATAATATAGTAAATTGCATGATGAATTTGTTGGTAATATTGTAGATGTTGTGTTTTTTGGTTGGGATCAGGGGGGGTTCTGTTTGTTTCTTTTGTGAGTGGAGGAAAATGACCAAAGGAGTGTGGACTACGTGTAACTGACTATGGCTGACTCATCAGTCAGAAACCCCACCACATGGGCACGTGTACGTTGTAGCGATTTCAGTGTGGTTGCGTCATACTCTTATCTTCTCTTCGTTTCACTTCTTCCTTTTTCTTTTTCAACCGTGGTGTTTATTCAAAAAGATCTCCCCATACTCACTCCATAGGTATTCAGGTATATGGAAACCTGCTGATATTCTATCATAGCGCAAGCGCCTTTCGGTCCTTTATTAGTTTTTGTGTATAGATTGTAGCGTAGGGTTTCTCTTGTTATATAGGTTTCTTTTGTATCATTTGTAATAAACATATTCTCTAATTAATATACGGGTAAATCTTTAGTCTCTTCCGTGTGTTATCATCATTATTATCAAATCATATCTGATTCTAACAGATACGAAGTTAAGGTTGATGTGAGAAAAGTAAAAAGTGGATTTGATCTTTTTTAATTTATAAAATATGTTCTTGAAGGAAATTGATTCGCTATATTTCAATGAATCTTATATAGAGGCATCTCATCTTGATGTACATTAGTTTTTTCATCAAACGATTACAACCTCACTAGTCATTACTTATCATATAAGAGCATCTCTAATATGGTATTCAACGTTAAAATTTTGTTTTGAGCTACAAGAGATGATTTGAAAATTTTAAATTTTAAAGGATCTTCTTAAAAATACTTTCAGTTTTTCTTTGGATGAAAATCAGTGATAAATCTAGAAACTTGAGTGCCTAAAGTCGTACGGGTATGGTATATAGTATTTGAAACCAAACAATTCATTCCAACGAAATTGGTTTTGAGTGATTCATTTTGTTTTACATAGTTCGGTTAATCAAATAAAATAAGTTATGATTTTGATTTATTTTTCTTTTTTACCAAATTAGTTAAACCAATTGATGAATTATACTATTTTCTACTTTATATTATCTCCTTTTGGAAGAATTGGTTTTAGCATATACAAAAATTAGAGTTGGGTTTCGAAAAAGGTTATGGTGAGTAGTAGTAGAAGGGATTTTAACTTTTGGATTGGTAATAATGAGATATACATTTTAATGCGTAATTCATGGATGGACATGGGAATAAAAGTGATCAAGAGTTTAGATTCCTTCTTACCTTTTCACATTAACTCTTATATTCATAAATTTATTTAATATAACATTAACATTAGGTGACTAAATATATCTTTAACTTTAAAATAAAAACAAGAAAATAGGATTGTATTCAACAAAACCATCAACCGTTATTGTCGCTATAGCATGGTTGTAAGAACTAACAGTAGCAAAACAATCAGTGTGTTCTGAGGGGTCGGAATGACCAAGTGGGGAAGTGGAAGGCTTGTCAAAACATATTAGGTTAATTATTGCACGTCTTCTCCCAATAAGTTATCGGGAGAAGAATGATCGTAGGAGAAGTTAAGTCAAGTCAGTTAATGGTGAGAAATGTAAGAAGTAGATCTCAATCATTGATGTCTCTTAATCTCATGCCCTTCCAGAATTACGTTTTACAAGTAAATATCTACTGCATCTCAGTGTATCTTACTTTAGTACATCCCATTCTAATGTGCATCATACAATTAATAATCACTTTTTACGATTCTGACTTTAACCTCAACTTTTTACCTGAATCCAACTCATTGAAAGAAACCGTCGTAAGTGATTGCAGAAACTAAGGATATAAAGATCATTTCTTCTTTACCTAAATTGTATGAAAATTTGAACTTTCGATGACACCCAACAATGTAAGTTTGATGCGAATTCTTGAAACAAACACTTTAATAAAAAGGATTATTTACCAACTATACTATATATTTCATCATGTAATTAATATTATAAACTTATAAATTATAAGAATTACTTTTTTTTGAAGAATAAATTATAAGAATTAGGTTTAATATAACTTCTACATAAGCTTTTTATTTTAAAGAAATTAAAAAAAATGCATAGATGTGTGTTTGCCTACTCAATTTTGTCCATTCTCCAAACTAGCAACCGAAATGAAATTTCTACTGATCAATTATGATATTTTATTCTTATGAAATATTATTAGTCGTTGAATTCCAGTAAAATCATATACAAAAAAACAAAAAATGTCATTAGTCTAGTCATCAAATATCTTTAACAGTTTTGCGGATATTTCTCGTAATTCATTCAGTTATTTATTTATTATCAACTTGAATAAGATCTTTTTACGTAAATAATTATTAATTTGTGACAAGGAATAATCAAATAAAATAATTGGAAAAACAGCAAAAATGGCTTTATTTAAAAGCTATTATATTTGTGATTAAACTTTAGAGATGATGATATGATATTAGTGGGTGGTTATGATTAAAGTGTGCTAATCAATATGTTAATTAATCCTTGACCCATGTTTCAAATCTTGTTTAACTATTCATTCATATATTTACATTTTTTCTTTCTAAATTTTCTTTTTTATTAAGTTTTAGTTTATTTATTATTTTATGAAATTGGGTCCCAGGCTGCGCTGGAAACCGAACCTGCTTTCTTCTCCTTTTTCTAATTCTTTAGATTTAAAAATTGGGATATGAAACCTAAAAAGAATGATTTGGTTATTTCCAACAAATATTGACGCGTTATCTACTTTTTTTTTAATAATGTTTTTGGGAGAAGTTAAATAAAAACTTAATGAACCGTCTTCCAGTGTTGTGGTGGATTGGTTATTGTTCAGGGGGTTTATAGTGCCTTAACCGAGTTCAAGTTTTTTCGTGCGTATGCCTGAGGACATTTAAGTAGGGCCACGTTTAGCATTGCCGGGGATTAGTCGGGCTTTGGCCCGGACACCCTTCTAAAAAAACTTAATGAACTCTTTAATTTTAAATGATTAATGGGTTGTTTCTAGTTTGTAGAATATTGGTGTTGATCAATGCTAACTGGTTTAATTATCTTACCGAATGCATATAACAAATATCAAGAATCTTACTCAGTTTACGAAAGTTAAGGATAAAGAGTCTTAAGAAGGAAATTGAAAAGCAGGTAGGCTACGGTAAATAGTAAATATGTATGATTAACACACAACAAGATATTGTAGATGTATGGTTAATTGATAAATTTCGCTTACGTTTGTCCTGGCTTTGTATCTATGATTTGTGTTTGTTGAACTATGAAATTTTTTGGGAAATCGTATTTCAAAAAATGCTTTCATTGATGTCAATATTTCGCTAACTACATATAATACACAGGGCCGGTCCTGAGATTTCGGATGCTCATGGCGAAAGGCAAAAAAATGCCCATTTAGTATGCAAACGAAAAACCAAACAACAGTTTAAAGGGGTTCGGAACCTAGTCAAGCTAGGCGACTCATCCCCACGTTGGGTCGTTATTAATTGAGCAATTTCTTCGTGTCTTCGAAAATAGGAAGATTGAATAGAAAGCATGTCAATTGACGAGCAATTGGTAGAAATTGGTGGCTGATTTTTTTTCCAATGGTTCTGTTTTGTATTTCTATAATCGTATGCGATGTAAATTGTAGCAAGCCGAGATTGATTTCCATATATGAAGTGCTCACAAGTCACAATCATAGTAAAATTAGGCCCAAAATTGAACTTACTAATAAATACTTAGACTTGTAAGAGTGATGCCCTTGGGCTACATGATGCCCTAGGCCGCCGCCCCTTTGGCCTATGCCCAGGGCCACCCCTGATAATACATTGTCGTTGCATCGTTCTTGCACCAATGTTCCACTAGGTATATATGTTAAAATAAAGCTCGAATACAAAACATTGACATAATCAAATTGAGAGAAGTTATAACATGAGATTGTTGATGTGTAACAATCTAAAATCTAATCTATCCAGCATTTTATTTCGTCTGTAGCATTGATTCCCCATAAGGAGTACACGAGCTCTATTTCTAGGTTTCCTATCTTGTACTTGAGAAATCCTCCAGTTATAATAATAATGGAAGATAAATTCGTATTGATTAACAATAAAACAATGATATTATTTATAGTGAAATGTATCAGAGCTCTGATTGTTTTGATGAATATAATCCTCGAGTACTGACACGACGTTTGTACACCTTAAGACATATGATAATTAAACCACAAGACAAATATACAAAGTGGTCCAATATAGTCATTTTCAAGTAATAAAATTGTAAGATACCAGATACTGTGTTCACGGATTGGAATTAAAAGTAATAAGAAAGTATGAAGAAAGAATGATTTCAGATGACGATTTTAAAAACTTTGTTTGATTTGATTTGATTTAATGACCTGTGAAGTTAACAGAAATCATCCCTTAATTTGTTCCATCACATGTTTTGAGAGGAATCCTTTCGAATATTCATCATCGTATTATTTTTTAGCTTTCAACCAACACATTTCTGTCTGGTATCAGGTCCAGTGATTGGTAACAATTGACGCCTTCAAAATATATGGATAAACAAATGTTTTTGTTAAAAGTCACCCTTTTGAGCCAATTCCCATATCATTTAAGTTGAAGTGTTCCAGTGACTTATTTCTAAGTCCATTACACTTTAACACCTTGACTAGTGACCAACTCGTTAAGAATATCAAGTAGAATAACAATATAACATAGATGGTATCTCTTTCAAGTATACTTTCATATCATTCGAAAATACACAATGGTCTTTTGCCCAAAAGTCTTCAAAAGTACAAAAATAACCTTCCATCCATCTTTAGATTTCCAAAATCTGTAGATAAGATCAAGGAACCAAAAAGGTTGAATTTGAACTATTAGTTGGCAAGATTAGTTCATCCGATTTCTTCAAAAAGCCATCCAAAATCCGAGTCTACATGTTGTTCAGATGCAAGAGCATTGCTGAAACATTACTGCATGTGTCCAAAGTCTATATATTAGTTTACTATTATAGATAAAACGGGTGAATCAACTACTTAGTTCCACGAAACAATAAAAAGAAAAATAAGATAATAAAATGACTCAATTGTTGTGATAAAAAGAAAATATTACCTAAAAGAAGCAAAATAAAGTGATATGTGCATTGAATACACGATCGGTATGAAGGAACCATCAAATATATTTATAATTGTTTAAATTGATGGTTAATTTTTTAGTAGATGTGTTTTACACATAATACCTTTGGTATAGATGATTTCTATCCAGGACTACTTGTTACATAATAAAAACATATATATTTTACTATATTAGGAGATGTTCAATAAAAAATTTAAAAACAGCTTATTAAACATTATATATGTACTTTTTTTAAGGGTTTCCAGACCAAAGTCCGACTAATCCTCGATAATTTTGGGGGTAAACATGGCCCCACTTAAATGTCTCCATGCATTCGTACGAGAAGGCTCTAACTCGGTTATAATGCTATGAACCTCCCGAGCAATAACCAATCCCCCACAACACTGGAAGACTATATATGTCGATGAAAAACTTATTATAATTAAAATTTTCAAGTATCTATGCATAACTAAACTTTTTAAAACTATTCAAATTATATAAAACTAGGAATAAACAATATAATGCCCCCTATAATAATCGTATATTAAAACAATATAATGCCCCCTATAATAATCGTATATTAAAACTATTAAACAATATAATGTAAAACTATTCAAATTACATATATAATCGTATATTAACTAAAACACGTTAAAAATAGGTTTTAGTTTTCATCGTTTTGAAAAATATAATGCCCCTATAATAATTTCATCATGTTAAACAATTTCATGATTTATGATAAAATAATATAACCAAAAAACATTTAATATTAGGACTCATTTCGAATGTATCGACAAGATGATTATAATGGTGTGAGTTATTAAAATTAAAATGTATCTTTTTAACGTATTTTAGTCAATATATGATTATATTGATTTGGATGAATAATCAAACTTGGAATTTGTTGGAACGTATCGTAGGTATTGACAAGACAAATCGTGTTTATGTTAAAAGATTTACGAGTGATTTTCTCTTTTTTCAAAAGAAAATGAAAAAAAAATCAATTAACCAATACGTTATAGCGGCCTATATATGGTTAAGTAAAAAAATATTCAATATTTGACTCATTTCAAAGGTATCGACGAGACGACTATAATGATGATACTTGTTAAAGTTATTAGCTTTATGTTAAAAAACTTACGAATTATTTTTTTAAATAAATAATAATAATAATTAATAAAAAAAACCAATACGTTATAGCAGCTTATATATAACTGAATCTAAAACTATTCAGTATTGGACTCCTTTCGAAGGTATCGACAAGGCGATTATACTGGTGTAACTTAATAAAATTAAAACGTATTTTTTAACGCATTTTAGCTAATATATAATTATATGTGTTAATATTATTAAAATTAAAAATGACAATTACCAAACTAAGAGGGTTTAAAGAGAATTAAGTAAAAGGCTGAAAAGTGTAAACTATATATATATATATATACATATACATTAAGGTCATGTTTGGTACAGATAAAAGAATCGGAGATAATTGGAAATTGAAATGAGGAGAAATGGAAATGGGGTGGAGAATTGGAATTAATCTCTTGTTTGGTATCATCAAAGAAATGAAACAGATGAACGATGGCTTATGTCGCCAGACGACAACATCGTGCGGCAACTCACGGCGGCTACTCTCATTGTCGGCGATGCACAGGTTGTCGGCCGTCGTCGCCGACGCCGGTGGTCGTCGGAGGTTGTCGTCGACATCAATGGTCGGTGGCGGTCGTCGCCGACGGCGGTGCGGAGGT
>LUCG01267481.1:0-13261 GCA_001633085.1 Carthamus tinctorius | reverse complement strand
GACTTGAGGCTTATAAGGTGCTAACAACTTCTACTTTCTATCCATGTGGGATGGGTTGTTACAGATATAAAACTCGTTAATTACCATTAGATAAAAGGGAAAAAGCCATAATATACGTGTTTCATGGTTGGTCTATTTCTATCTTTCCATATCAAGCTTTTAGGTTATGATAACGCCTTATTGGGCTGGACGGGCTTCGTGACAGGGCTGGTGGCGGGCTCAGCGGTCTGCGGTACGATCGTGTATGACAAGATGAAATATGTGATTATGTCATTAATTTTTTTTTCTATAACTTAATAAAGCAATCTAAAATGATTAAATTACTCTTTATTTGATTGAACTTAACCAGAAAAGTTCAACTATTAAGAGAAGGGATTAAAACCATTATGAAATGAAAAATGCAAATGATCAGATTTGAGTTTTCAAAGTTTAGGGATGATATTTACTGAAATTGATAGACATACAAGACAAGATGCTTACCAACAACTCTTATGTAGTAAATGCTTATCAGGTTTTAAATGCTTACCAACAATCAATTTCCATGCTCAATAATGTCATATAATAACGAAATGAAGGTAAATTCCTTATAGGTAAGTTCCAATGTTTTAAAAACCGGTTTTTAAGTTGAACCGCTGTGATGACCAGTTTCCGGTTCAACCGGTTTCAAGCATTTTTCTGTATTTTCCATTTTTCTACACACACACATATATATATAAAACTAAGAATTTGATGTACACAAGTTAAAACTTTAAAAATACACATTATAATAAGTTGTAAATCAATTCAAAAACATTAAAAAAACACACAATAACAAGTTTTACCTCAACCCAAAATATTTTAAAAACTCAAAAATGAAAGTTTTTTTTATAAATAAACGGGTCAACCGGTTTTATCAATAAACCGGATGGGTTCACCCCGCTCCTTAAACGATCATAAAACTGGTCACATTTGAACTGGTTTCTTCACCGGTTCAACCGACCGGGTCAAACCGGTTTTCAAAACATTGGTAAGTAACTATATGATGAGAAATTAATAACCAACCCCTTTGCTAGATAACCATCTAAAGGTATAAATCAAAATATAATTTTATATTTTATATTTTAGAAAAGTTGTTATATATTTATGGCAAAAGTATCGACTATTGAGCAAGTTTAACGATGAGGGATTAAGGAGGGTGTTTGGAAGTGCTTATTTAAAACTGCTTATAACTTATTAGTTTCTTGGAAAAGCAATAAGCAGTTTTAAAGTGTTTGGGTAAACTCTTTTTAAAGTGTTTGGGTAAACTGTTTATGACTTTCTAAAGAAGCTATAAGCAGTGACTTTCTAAAGAAGCTATAAGCAGTTTTTTAAGAAGATAAATTTTTTTAACTTTCTAGAAAAATTGATAACATGGGGAATTTAAAAAAGGCCATGTGCATTTATAATAAATACTGAAAATAGTAAACACAACATCAGATTTCATTTAGCTCAAAAGATATTGTACAATCTATTTCAAGTATTTGCCACATCATTTGGGATTTTACAAAATCCAAAAAACTGTACTCCACAATTTAAACGCTATCAAACAACTTAAATAAGCTGTTCCTTAATCAGTTGTTTCACAAATAAAAAGTAGTCCAACATAAAACTAATTGACAGCTCAAAGTGTTATTATAACCTCCAAAGTTGTTTTATTAAAAAAATTAGAGTTAATTACACATTTGGTCCCTAACGTTTGTCAAATATTACAGATTTGGTCCCTAAAGTTCATTTATACATAAATGATCCTCCAAGTATGCAAACCGTTATGAATTTGGTCTATATGGCTAACGGACATCAATTTTTCCATTAAGTGAGAGGCAAAATGACCATTATACCTTTTTTTCTCCTATGTTAGCATTTTTTTAGTTAATGTAAGAGTAAATATGAATCTGGAGTCTAAAATATGAAGAACATCATCTTCTTTAAGAAAACCCCAAAAACCAAATAATCTAAAATCTAAATCAACCAAACCAGATTTGGGCTTCAAAACCCAAATCTAAACCAGATTTGATTTTGAATCAACCATCAAAGATTAACCAGTGAAACAAATCAAAACCAAAAAGTCTATCTAACAAACCCTAAATCAAAACGAAAAATAAAAAATCGGCCATTGAAGATGAAAAATTCAAACCCATCGACAAGTCTCCGTTGAAACGAGGGGGAAGACGTTGGGATCTGGAGGTTTCCATCAACTCATGCAGATGGTCGAACATTCATTGTGGGCGGGATTTAGTGATGGAGGTGCAAATCTGTTGTGTGCTCGATTGATGGTGGAGATGGAGGTGCAGATCTGTTGGCATGGCAGGAGTTCACGGTGACGTCGATGGCGGTTAGTCCGGCGATGGTGGTTTACGGCGGTTGTGCAGACGGTGTGGTGCGTTTTTGGGAGAGCGAAACCCTAGACCACGACGGCGTTCTCAGAGGCCATAAACTAGATGTTCTATGCTCACGACGTTGGGAGCGATGGTGTTTGACAGATCGGAATATCTGTGTGTGGCGGCGAGAGGAAGGAGGAGGCCATACGTGTGTGTATACATTGAACGGATTAGGTTTGATGAGATGGGTTTGGATCTTAGATTTAGGAACCTGGATAAATTTGGATTTAGGATTGGAATTGGAATTAAAATTGGGTTTCCATTTTAATTTGATTTAGGGTTTCCATTCTAATGTGATTGAAAGTTTCATCTTAAATTATTCTTCATCATCATAGATCATAGTGTAGAAGATGAAGATTCAAGGGAAAGAAAAGAAAATTTGATTAAAAAATGTTAAAATGGTAGGAAAAACAAAAAGACAAAAAATGCCCTTTCACTTAACGGATAAATTAAACAGCCGTTAGGCTGAGGGATCAAATCCATAACAAAATGCATACCTGGAGGACCAATTATGTAATAAATGAATTTTAGGAACAAAATTCGTAATATTTGACAAACGTTAAGGACCAAATGTGTAATTAACTCAAAAAATTATATCACTATCTCATTATATTAATACTTTTATGACCCATAATTTTATATCAGATGGTACTTGCTTAGTTCCTTCTTTTTTTATTAAAGAAGATATAATAAAAACTAATGTTGAAAAAAGTACATAAGACAGAAAAAAGGTTCTTATGAATTAGTCAATTGTAAGGTTTATTTTCTTTCTATGATCGTGGACCAATACAACATGAGCAATTCTTATACAAATCCGAACTGTATGTATAAATACCAGATTAAACTTACGAGCTGTTTGGCAGTTGCTGAATGGTTTGGTGCTGGATGATTAAGAAGCTTTTATGATATAGTGCAAAATGAAGTATGGTTGTTTGTTAATTGTTGAAAATGAAATATGGGCTTTGAATGGTTAAGAGACACACCTAAGATGCAAAATCATTCCGCGGGTTTTGGAACCATTAAGAGGCGGATCTTTTTTTGCGAAACAGGATTTACCTCTTAGCGGCTCAGAGGTTGCCTCTTAATGGAACAGTTAAGAGGTCAACAAACAACCCCTAAACATAAATACGAACATGTTGTTCAACATCGAATAACTCAGACTTTTCTACCCGTAACAAGTCAAATAGATAGGCGTATCTCCAAATCCAGTAACGGTCACTATTGGTTAATAGGAAAGAATTATGTAATAAGCAACAACTGACGAGTGTATCCAAAAATCAAACCCGGGTGTCGAATGGTTTACATCATTGATTACGATTTTTCGGGTTTTCAAAGAATACATTACTTGGGTATTAAAAGATGTGGTCATTATAAATGCACAACCACAAATATGTGCAACACCCATTTTCAGATGGCATGACCCTACATTACACATCACAAAAAACGACCTAATAACAACTTCAGTACTTCACATAGAAACACATATGAAAGCACCTGTTTTTATCTCAGTTTTTCTTTAAAAATAAATACAAAATCAAATATATCCTATTTTAACGACCTATAAAGTTTTTCATGGTTGTGGCACCTTTTGACTATAAAATACGAGATTATTGATGTTTTCACAAAATCAGCATTGATCTATTGGTTGCCCTCATCTCTTTTTGTATGCATGGTTTTGTGTTTGGTTCTTTGATCCCAATTCCAATCTTTTTTACAGAAACATAATAAACCTGAAAAATAAACTAAAAACTATAAAAAAATGATACAAATGGGATTCAAACCTGTGCGTAGAGGGGGATAAAGGACCATGCAAACCAACTCTATCAAGAGAAACTTGTGTCGTTATTGTAGTTTCAAGGAATACAGGGTTTTACTGAACGAAATAATACAGTGACACATTTCACGACCATAAGAATTTACACTACAACAGAGAAACGAAGCCATGGCCCGCACCATGGATGCACCATAGTGGGTCCGTCCTCTGCCCAAAAGAGTACAATGACTGCTTTCATGAAGATCAAGTATGTGATAAAGTCAAAGTTCTTAGTTTTCCCTTGAAAGCAATTCTTTCAGGATAATTATATCCTATTTAATGCCCAGATTGTAGAACACATCTTTCTTTCGTTGAATTTAGAGGTCGAAATTTGCTTGAATCCTTCGGCTCATGTCAATTGGACAAAACAGCCCACCGATATTTGTGGGACAGGGGATCGATTTTTAAGATGTAGAGTCGGGAAAAATATCTGTTTGAACCTTGAATTATGAAGCAAATATTCGCCTAACAGTCCTAATTTGGGCCATATATATAAACTGGACCTACAATTTGTCATTCTAAAATGATTTTATGCTAGTTCACAAATAGTCTTCTTCTATAAGACAGAATGCTTACCCCATCTAGTGACGGGGATGTTAGTTTTTGGTCAAGGAGCAAATCAAACGATACCAGTATATCCCACTCGAAAATACTGAAAGGGGCCTAATGTGATATGTATGTAGATATGTTCCCTTCCCAAAGTGTCAAGCAATTGTTTCCATGAAGACCCTTGCTTGTCAAGCAAACATTTGGTACACAGACTGGACTGGACCGGACCAAACATGATAGGATGAGCAAGTGTAAGGTAGGTGGATGAAAGAACTATGAAAGATTTTAGGATTTTAATCTGACATGGGTAGTTTAATAATTTATCAATCTTGTCTCATCTCCTGCATTTTTGTTCCACCTATTTTGGTGGGGCAAGAAAATGCAATTTGTCTCGATCAATCCTATCATGTCTCAGTCTAACTTCGCGCCAAAAAGTAGGGCATCAAATTTTGTTCTGTATGTGTACTGTCGCACGTACCAAAAGCACAACGGCCAAGTTAACGAATTTAATAGTAGATAACCTAACTTGTTTATTTAAAACTACAAAGGCAAACAAGTTTTCAAGATTGTCAATCTCCTGTAGGATTTGACTTGCAGCAAGTTCAAACAATAATAATTGACAATACTACTATTATCTGTTACATAACGAACACCAAGGAAATATGAATCAAAAAAAAGAGCCGTGAGAAAAAAATGACCGCAGATGATCGTAGAACATGTGTAAGAGAACTTAAAAAATATTGCCCTTCAAACGGTCTCGTTTTATGCTCTCATTTCATCATGTTCTCAAATAGATAGGAAACTGGTAGTAGGAGGAGAATAATATATACAAAAGTACAAGGATACACTTACAAGTAAATTGGGAAACATGGCAGGTGTGCTTTAAGCTCCTTTGTGATGGAATACCTGTGCAAAAACCAAACCGAAAGCACAACGTGAAGCACACATGGTGCAGGGTATGGGGGGAGGTTAAGATGTAGGTAGACGTCTATATCAAGGAGTAGAGAGGTTGTTTATGTGAGGACCCCCTCAACTTGTAAGAAGGTTTAGAGAACAGGATTTTGCGAGAAAATTTTCGTCATGGAAGTTTGTCAAAAGAATTGAAAGAGAGGAAAGAAGCAAAAGGATGCATCGATATTTGATAGAAAAGCAGGTTAGGGAAGTTGAAGAAAAAGTAACAGTAAACGATAATAAGGCATGCAAACGAGAAGGCACAAAACCAGTAAAAAAACTATTGTTTTTCTTCGATAATAAAGGATTCCATCAAATTCATTCTGCGAACCAACATCACTAAGGAATTGGTCAAAGGAATTTGTCATTCCAATTCCATCAAATTCCTTCGAATCCTGTGAAACAAACAACCCCTAAAGCATCCGTGCACAATTTCTCAGTTTTCTATTACCATCAAGATTTGTATGCTAGATTGGTTCTATAATCAAAGAACAAAGAGAATGTTGATGAACATACTAATGACTACACACCAGAGTCTCTATTTAAAAGTGGATTTTATTTTTTCCTGGGGATGGGGTTGTACTAAAAATCTACAAAAACCTAATAAGCAAGAACTTCTTGGAAATTACCTCATTTTTATCATCTAAAAAAACCTAATAAGCAAGAACTTCTTGGAAATTACCTCATTTTTATCATAGATTCAAACTTTGGAGATGCACATGCCAACATCCAATGGGTTTCACTTTCTCCTTGAATGCTGGCCTCGGAAACTTGTGGTAAAAGCTGCATTTAGCCATTTAGGAGAACCTGATCAACATCAAAAACAGCAAATTAGAAATGTTAATTTGCTGAGTAAATTTGAGATCAACAACAGATAGAAAATATTAAGGAAAATGAAACCAGAAAGACATAAAAAGCATCCATCTGACAAATAGAATGCCCCAAAGCAGTATAATTATCCTGGTCCAACTTTTGACACAATTGAAAGAAAACTTCACTAAAAGGTTTTGGTCCATCTTACTTCTTGAACCACAAATAGACCAATCTACTGATCACTACATTTTCCTTCCCTATTACGATTAGCTCGATAACTATCAAGAAGTTCCATGACAGAATGCACCCTGTAGCTTGCAATATTTAGCCAATATTCTATAAAGATAAAAAAACTGTAATTATATCTCCTTGATATTTATAGAAGATGCAAGTAACAGATGGTGTCAAATGCCCTTCAAAACTTAAGCCATCTTTTTTCCTTTTCTTTGTTGGCAACCGCGTTAGAAGCAGACGCTTGAGCCGCTTCAACCTCCGCCAATGTTTTCCGAGTCTCTTGGAGCTTCCTTAGCGCGGCATCGTAAACCGCCTTTTCTTTCTTGTTTCGGCTCGCCATTTCCTCCAACTTTTGAACCCTCGCACGTAACTCCTTCACCTCGTCGTCAAACGCAACCAGCGCACGCCGTTCGCCGTTTTTGCCCTCCTGAAAATCTCGCTTTTGCGGTTTCTTGCCCGACCCGGATTTCAACGCTTCATCGTGCATCGCTAACTGTGTGTTTATGAGACTGAAAATATCGGAGTTTGGTTCTTCGTGTTGTTTGGCAGCCCTAACGGCTGCTGCAAACTTCTTATCGCGTTTTCTCTTCCCGCCCCTGCTTCGTTTCTTCTCTTGATTGTCTCGGTTTTCGACCGATTCGAGGGCATGATCGAGAGACTGCTTCGACGGTAGTACTTTCACTGAGATGGGGTCCACTCGTCCCTGTCCTTTCAACCCCAAACCCATCCCTTCGCGAAAACCCATGTTGGCCATCATCTTGGAAGCTATACCTCGAGTGTGATTCTCCCATTTTGCGAAAATGGCGGTTTCTGTTTGTATGCCTCTCTGGAGGTTTGAACTACCGAGAAATCCGATACCTTCAGAGGTGTCCTCTGTTCCGTAGTCGATAGGATCATATTGGTCCGAGTCTGAACATGAATCGCTGTCATCTGAATCGCTCATCTGGGCGTATTCGGACAAAGATATAGATTCGTTTCCGACATTTGAAGAGCTACCATCGTCTCGGAAAACAACACGGCCCGATCCGAGCTCGTCGTCCCATGACTCGAGTTCAGCTTCCCGCCAAATTCCGGATTTACCGTCTGAGGTAGCCCAAACAGTGGACCCCACGAATGACTGATTCCACATTGTGGGATTATACTTTTTCAGCGATGATAACGGCAGGTCAATTCCTGATTCAAAATAAAGTGAAAACCAATAAGTATTTAGCACCAAGAGAATAATAGCAATCGAGGCCAAAAAACCGTTCTGAATGTCTACCAATTAGAATAACAATAGAGAATATATATGTATATATATACCATGTGATGAGCGGCACTTTGTACCAAATCGACACCGTTGCTGTAGGAAGAACTTGCAAATCTGCATTTAGGTGGTGTAGCATTAATTGGTTGATACAGGTAACAGATAGTCAAGCCTTCATTTATTACAACAAAGTGGCACAAAAGTTTCTATGCACTTACCCGGTAAGTGAGTAACGACTTTTACCCACTAAGCACTTACCAGATAAAAATATTGAATACCATGTCATGTTAATGGACCAAAATTCTTAGTATCTTCGGGTAGTCCAAAGAGTCGATCATTTCTGCATGATTTTTTTTACCTCGTGCACTGCCCTACCAATGGGTTTTGAAGATAAAACTTCTTTCCCATTAAGGTAAGTAAAACTTCTTACCCGGTAAGCGCTTAATATTTATTGGACCCTCTCGAGATCGTTTCTCTATAAAGATGGAGCTTATTGAGGATATCATTAGAACACGCCTAAAGATAATATGCTCACAATTTCAGGATACTACATTGGGAGTGATTGGGGTAATAGAAAACTTGGAAGCTTCCGAAAACCCTACCACACCTACTCTATCTTTTACACATATATTTCTCCATTTCTCCTTTTACACAGCCTAAAGTTTCTTAATGAAGTCGCTCTCCACCTACCCTCATTGCTTGGACCTTGGAGGAAACATTTATTTCTATAAAGTCGAGTTTAAATACGTCATATGTGGACTTGCAAAAATGCTATAGAATGCTGACAGAAAAGTAGCTTTATAAGCAGGTATGTAACAATTTTGGCCAGATTGGTACTAAGAGGGAGAGAACTGCACTCACCAACTGGTTTTCTGATGTTGGAGTGAGGAAAGAAACTTTTGCCCCATTAGAACCTTCCATTGCAACAATCAAACCGTCATACCATCGTCCATCAGAGTGGCGAAATCTACATTTTGATCCAACAGAATATTCCTTCAGGGGTTCCATTTCTGCTTCTTTGGAATCAAGAAGATCTTGATTCACATCCTCAGTTTCGTCCAATGGTTCCGCTTCTACATCTTTAGAAGTAACAGAATCTTGATTCACCCCTTTAGCAGCATCTTTTGCCATCTGTAGAGAAATATCAACTTCTTGCAACAACCTAGCCCGTTTAAGGACAAAGAGTCCTTCTTCTGCATCTTTGATAGCTTGAAGAAGCTCTGCATGAACCTGATTAATGGTATTAAAATGATTACCAATTCCAAAGAAACCACGAGAAACTAGAAATGGATGATACAACCAAGCAATCCTCAGTTATTCTCCAATTACCACAGGAAAAATCAAAACTTTAGGTTGATTCCACTTCACCATTATTAGGAGCAACTGTAAGTTACAGGATTACGTTACACTCCAAATTGTCATTGTTACTCTTTTGACTCATGACCTTTATCTTATCATGCAAAAGTCCCAATCACATGGAAATGCTCAACGAGGCATCTCTCTTGTGATTGTTGATGATAAAAAAAAATGGGAGTGAAGCATGTAGGTGTTGCACATATAGATAATAGGTATGATAGTGGGTTGGTCAATTATTCAATTGTGGGGGGCTGGTCAATTAGTCAATGAGTGAGGTAAGTTGGTCGTTAGGAGAAGCGCAAATAGGAGGAGGGCGGAATCGATCATCTGTTTTGTAATCAATTGGGTGTAACCCTTAGGAGAGATCTTCGCCTCTCGATAGCCAGAGTCTCCTTCAAGACTCTAGAGGCAATGCAATTTAACACAGGTAAGCACGAGGCAGTAGTGCACGAGAATGATAGCAGCAGCATAGAAGAATAGACAGGAACCAGCAGGAAATCATCTTCATATGACATAGTGTAGCAGTGTGGCTTAATAAGGCATGACAAGAGCTTCAAGGTCCAAGGTACATAAAAAAAGGAAAAAGCTTCTACCAATTCATCAAGGGAATCAATCCTAGTTTCACTGCATTCAATGCAATTTTCAGTAGGAAAATGCAGTCAGATTTTTGGAGCATATTATGAAGCGATTCCTTTATATAGCCTATAGCAAAAACTGTAATTTGAAGTTTCTCCTATCATCGCAACCAATCATTTCTTTAATATTTCCTTACTTATCAACTCCTACAACAAGAATGATACCCAAACCAATAGGCACGAGAGAAAAAAACTCAGATAATTGTAAAATTGAATCTTCAATATCAAACCACACTAACTTTCAACCCACCAATTGAAACAAATACTTCAATCTCTGATAAACTGATTCCATGAATCCAAGCTCATGAAAACTCCAAATTCTAACTTGAGATTTCAAGGATAAAAGAAAACAAACCCTCTATTGGTAATGTCAAAACATATGCATTCAAATAATCATTTTACAACCATGGAGTTGACTCACAACCTCCAACTCTTAAGGTATCAGCTCATACCATTGCAGCAAAACCACTTCCGGCACCAATTTACAACATTCAATAACCTAGTTAACTTACCTACGAATCGTTCATCGCGCTAGAAACATCAATTCATCAATTTCCGAAACAAAATACGGAAAACAACTCGAATTTAACTAATCGATTGGAAAGTGAGATTAAACACATAGAAGTCCATAGATTCCTGATAGAAGAAGAGTAAATTGTGTATAATAATAATAATAATAATAATAGGGTAGGTACCTCAAGGATTTCGGGATTGTTGGGGTCCGACGCTAGGGCTTGATCAAGTTCAGCGATTGCATCACGTTGTTCTTGTAATTGGAGCTGGAGCTGATCTTCGAGAAGCCTTCTTTCGGCATCGTCCGCCATTATCGTTGCAGGAAGGAAACTGAGGAGGATTAAACACTGTCCTTGATGAAATTAAATCCAAGGCTTTGGATGTTTTTTGGTTTTCGTGTTAATTTTTTTTCCAGATTTTAACGTTGGTTTTAGCCCCACATGTGCCATAAATTTGCAAAAACACAAATTACGAAGACCGTAGATTTGTGTGTTGGCTTTCCATGACATCTTGAATCGCTTAAATCGAGGTTTCGGTATGTAAGAATTAAGATATAATTAAAACTCCATTACCTCGCAAATCTGTCAGCATCCTTCTTTTGATATTGAGACGTTAGTCGGTTTATAAAAACATATAGTTTAATTGATTCAGCTTTCAGACTTCAACAGCACTTGTTAAAAATAAGAAGTGAAATCAGACATCAGATTTCAGCACTTCTTAAAAAACAAATGCCACCTAAGTTTTTTATTCAACGTTTGTTTATATGTGTTGGATTGGAGAATTTGGAGTAGAAACACACAAAATAGCCTAAACCTGAAGCCCGGATTTGAAAAGCATAGGCTTAGTGAACCCGAAGCCCTGTCCAGACTTGGCCTTTAAGTAGTTGATCAAGCCGAAATTAGGGTGAGAAACCTGGGTCTATGATCAATCTAAAAGAATCATATAGTCTAACAAAGCCCAGTTAAGCTTAAAAAGGTCAGGTATGAAAAAAGTCTAATAATTAGGCCTTCTTCAAAAGTAAAGACAAACTCCGACCTAAAAAAGTCTATACTTGTTTCTTTGTTCATTGAAACTAGGCTTCAAAGGTCTGCCACAACCCGAAAAAGAGCAGGCCTTGTGCAACTTTATCCAGGATCCATTCGGGCACAAATTATGGCAACTTGAAAAAGTTTTTTTTTTCCTGAACAACAAATAAACTCACACACACGTTCCGGCGGTATCCAGGATCCATTCGGGCACCCGACCAATCTGCATCAATCTCAAACGTTTTAACCATTGTTATTTATATTGGGTTAGCGTTGGTTCGAGGAGTTATACTATAAACAGTTTTAACGAAATAAAAGAAAAGAAACGTTTCAAGAAATTTACCCAACCAAATATGCCATTCATCCAAACATTAGCTTAATTGTTTTAATCAAAATTCAGAACTTTGAAATGCAAGATAACACATCAAATAGTCAATCAACAATGAGCGAGCGTTGGCAAATATACAATGAAGTTAGTTTCTAATATAAGAACAGTAGTCATTGTTAAAAGTAAAAGACTATCTCCAATCCTTGGATCAATCCTAATTAAAGATTAGTTAAAAAATTCACTTCTAAATTAATTCATGGGTTATTTTGGAATTTTATCTTGACCAGTAGATCAACATTATTTAAAAGTAATAATAGTATCTCTTCCTTCATTTCTCACCTTAAATTCATACTCTCTTTTTTTCACACGATCATTCATCTATATGATTATATATACTTCATATATTTATACCGACACATGTCCCCGCGTGTCAGTATAAATAACGAAGGTGAATGTTCATCTGATAAATAATATAACATTCAAGATGAATAGTACAATATCCAATATGAATAACACAACATTCAGAATGGATAATACAATATTCAATATGAATAACACAACACACTAATTCACGATCCATGTATTATTTATCATAAATCGTGTATTATTCATCATGAACGACACAAGAAGGTCTAGACATGTGGCACACTCTCCTTTGTCCTTACAGTCACAACCAAAACTTGGTTTTCATTTAAACCCGACCCTATATATAAATCTATTAATTTGTATCATGTCAGCAAAGTTTTCCTCAACAAGATACACATTACCATAATAAGCAGAGTTTTAAATTAGAAGATACATTATTATAATAAGAAGAAACAATAATTTATTTTTGGAAAGTACATTGTTATTTTGTAGCCTAATTGCTTGTGATTATACATTTACTAGCTTCTGAAGTGTGAACAAAGTACATTGTTATTTTGTAACCTCAATTTGCACTACTTATGGACTCAAAATTTGCCAAATTCAAACCCTTGTACCTCCCTATTCACCAATACTTGAACCTGCAACAGCTTCTTCCTCCAAACACTCTTACCATTACTCTGCAACATTATTGTTTTATTCAAACAAAGCTGGGGAGCACATGTCTAATCAAAACGTTGGCACCTTCAAGAATCGTCCCTTGAGGCATAGGTTGTTTTCGATAAGTCTTCCGGGTTGCAAAAAAAAAAAAAAAAGAAACACGAAAAGAGTGGCATATACAGAAACAATGAATCTATACCTTATCATTAATCACCCAATTGTTCAAGGGAAAAATATACAACATATAGATACAGCACATCGTATGCATCGATATGGAACGAAATCAAGTAAATGTCTAAAAGAATTCCATTTACAGAGCAACAAATGTTGGCCTTTTTCATCTAATGTGTTACCTTCAACAGCTTACCTGGGGGCAGGG
>LUCG01267433.1:0-10597 GCA_001633085.1 Carthamus tinctorius | reverse complement strand
GTGTGTGTGTGTGTTCCAACTTCCAATTATCACCCATGATCAAATGAAGTTCTTAATTTTGCTGCTGAGTGACTTTATACTATTCATGGGTCAGGCTTATAAGTGTGCTATGAGTTTATTACTTGCCTTATAGCTATTTGACCATATTTCGATGTGAACTACCCAATATTGAATCTAAAACAAAAGAGTAAATTATCCCACAGGAAAGGGAAAAAGGAAATTATCTTAACATGCATATTATAGGGCAAATAGAAGGTTGGATAATTATGTTCGTGGTTGGAGACTGTATGTGTGATAATAGACAACCAACGTAGACTTCATTTCACCTTTTTTTCTTTGGAAAAGAAAAGTTAACGCTGAACAATTTTTTCTGAGTCCTAGTGGCATGGCCGATCATTCCCATTTGGAAAATTCTGTCAACAATAGTAGACTATTCCTTTAACCCTTATGTATGTTTGTTCGTTTTATTTGTATACGGTTGGTATGTGCAGTGAAAGAGTCGTGACCTTCTCTTCTAGATTACTTAAACATGCCTTTAAAAAAAATATGCTGCTCATTTATTCATGTTGGGTGCACTGGCAAGAAATTTTGTTTTTCTCTTGTTATTTTTCTTTATACCCTATCTCATGTTACTTTCATAATTCTGTCTTTAAAATGTTACATCTTTATAATTTCTGAACACAAACAGATGAAGTATCTTTCTTTCACCCCTGATGGTTGCATTTGCATGAACATTTTTGGACTGTCAATAGATTCTATGAGCATATGCATTTGCATGCTGCATACCAATATACCATCTTTCTTTTCCTCTCCCCTTTCTTGAGGGGTTTAACCTTTTTCAATCGTATTCTTGAGCAGCCCTTGGTGATCCTCTTGGAGGCTGCTGTATCACACCACATGGTTATTCTATAATGTTGAAGAAGGTTAGAATCCAAGCATCGAAGTTTACATGAATAGAGGATGTCCTAAAAATAAGTGATAATAAAAGTGTCTTGTTAGATATTTTGTTTATCATATGCTCATTCACTCCCTAAAAATAAGTGATAAAAACTTCTTGGAACCAATATTTTAATGGTATTTCTGGTGCTTGATGCATTATATAGTTGATGGAGTTTAGCAAGGGAAAGATTGTCATGGCGTTGGAAGGAGGATACAATCTCAAGTCCTTAGCCAATTCAGTACTTGCTTGTGTAGAAGTGCTTCTAGAAGACAAACCTATTGCTGAACCCTTTGAGGTTTATCCATTTGAATCCACATGGAGTGTGATCAAGGCAGTAAGCTCCTGTATCCATCAATCTTAAATTTTTTAGATCTAGAAGTTGCTATTACTATTTCAATTTGGAAATTTACCAAATTTCCTCCTATGTATAATACTATTTTTTGTTCTGAGGCAAAACTTATGTATGCTCAGGTTCGTGAGGAATTGAGTGTATTTTGGCCGGTACTTGCAGAGAAGTTGCCTGAGAAGTTGACAAGTAGAGTAATGCCTCCAGTTCAGGTAACCTTTGCATTTTTCTCGTACAGGTCATGTATGTTTTAAACAATGACTGCATTTGTTCCCATAGGTTAATCCTACCTATTAATTATCACCTGAGTGGGTTGGCTCAAACTATTGCCTATAATAGGGTCACAAGATGAGACATCAAATGGCTTGATTGTACTCTCTCTCCGATGAATGTTGTAACAATTTTCATTTTGGGGAGTCCCTTAGATATTGCACATCTCTACTATTTGAGAAGTTCTCAAGTTACAGTTACCTATTTCCTTATTGTCATTACAAAACATTGATGATATTGATTTGAATCCGCAGGATTCCTCTACTTTGCTATTACTGAAATGTAGTCCATACATTTTACAAAGAGTAGAATATTTCACTAGAGACCATACCCCATATCAGATGTAAAAGTTTTGGTGTTCTGGATGTCTGGGTATGGGTTCCTGGGCTCTTCTGAAAACAATAGGTTTACTTGCTATTTAAGGAGTTACAGATGGCCATTAGTCAAAATATACTCTTTTTGGCTTTCATATTTTCACTAATTACATGAGCCTGTTGTTTTTCCTAACCATTTTAAGCAATATTCACATCCTTTTCGGGTTGTATTTCAAAGACGTTTTACACTTCTACATTTTCTCAAAAATCTCTTACCATAATCGTCAGTTCTAGCTTCAGTAATTGTGATTTGTTTCTTTCCATCACATTTCACCCATAAATGCTCGATCTTCAAATAAGATCTATCAAAAGATTATATTTTTTCTTTTAATGGTCTGTGACAAAAAATGAATTTCAGTTCTTACTGATTTATGTTAACAGCCATTTTCAGTGATGAATATATCAAAACAATAAAAGGAATCTCTTAATCGTTGCTTTATACAAAAGGCTCATTCATTTTTGGGACAGACAGAATGTATAAATGCTGAAATTTAACATTACCATCTTGTAGTGTGTTGTTATGAGATGGAGTGCAAGTGTTTTAGTTTGTAGTTCTTGTAGATAAATAATTCATGTGAAATTGTAACAGTGAACTGAGTCATTAAAACACACTTGTTCCCAAATCTGTTGTAGATATATAGCTCGCAGTCAGATGACGAATATGATGATGGTCCAAATACATTATCAGAGGATCTTCAGGAGGATGTTACAATACCACTTTCAAAACTGAAAGTTAGTGATGATGCTCATGATGCAGGTTAAATTCTCTAGTCTGCTTCCAAAAACCCTTGATTCATATTTCATTTTGCTTTAATCTAAGTAAGCTGCATACTAAATCTAGATCAACCTGCTGCTGCTGCTGCATCTCCAGCTTGGAGATCTGAGTTATCAAAAATTGATGTTTGGTATGCCTCTTTTGGATCAAACATGAGTGAGTCAAGATTCCGCTGTTATATAGAGGGTGGCCAGGTAAAGTAGCTCCATGCCCAATATTGCTATCCTTGATTATATAAAAATTGTGTAACTTCTTACTATTTAATTTTTTGCGATTATTTGATTACATCTTTGAAAAATCTAGCTGTGTTACCGAGGACATAATATCAATATTATAGAAGATGATATGGCTGCTTAAAATTTCCCAGATTAGGATATATTCCGAGTTGCTTGATAGCAAAAGAGTCCTTCTGTTGTATGAGTTCATAATTGTATCTAGCATCATTTAACGATTAAGTTCTTAGGTTTCTGCTAACACTATCACTTAACGTGTAGGCGGAAGGCATGCGAAGGCCATGTAAAGGGGCTGCAGACAAAAGCCAGCCGAAGGAGGTTCTGTGGAAGATTGTTCCTCATCGTTTATTCTTTGGTCGAGAGAGTACAAGTACTTGGGGTCCTGGAGGGGTTGCTTTCCTTCATCCTGCAAGTAGCGATCAGGAGAAAACCTTTATGTGCCTCTATAGGATCACGTATGCAATTGCTAACATCTCTCTTCTCTTATTCATGTTTGTGTTTCTTTGTTATTTCAGTTTCTTTTGTGTATCTTTCTCACGATGGATTTGATTTATGATCCCATGCAGTCTTGAGCAGTTTAACGATGTTCTGCTTCAAGAGAATGTCTATACGGACACAAGTTCTCCTTTCTTTGATCTGAATGCTTTGGACTCCATCGAAAATGAAAAGAACATTCCTTTGGAGGCTCTCAAGGTATGCCTAAAAATGTTATTGCCAACTTCTCTTTTACATACCAGAGGGCCTTTGGCCTAGCGGTTGGAGCCTTTGGCCTCCTAGGAGGTCAGGGGTTCATACATCACCAAAATTAAGGAGAACGTGTGAGCTTATCTGTTGCATTTGCCGTATATAACTACTATATACTTCAAAAAAGAACTCTTAAAATAATTGCTACCCTTATACAACTTCCAAAAAACCCATTATATTTGTAACCATTTGGATTTAAACTTGAAGACCCAGAACATATATAAATAACTAAAACAGAAAGACTTTTGTTCTATCTGAACCTTTATATTTTAAACAGACCAAAACAAATGTGTTTTGTGCAGGATGGTTGGTACCATAACGTTGTTTACTTGGGGAAGGAGAAGGATATTCCGATTCTGACAATGACGTAAGCTCATTTTCCCAGACATTTTGCATATCTTGTATTCCAGGCATGTATTCCCAGACATTCTTTGGTTAAAAATGCAATGCAGGTGCACCGATGCTCATGTTGAGGACTTTAAATCTGGGAAGATACCAGTGTGTCCTCCAGCCAAAGAATATGCAGACACCTTAGTGAGAGGACTTGTACTGGGAAAGCAGCTATCAGAAGATGAAGCCATTGCTTATATACAGGAAGCCTCTACTAAACCATTATGACCTCAATCCTATCATGTGTATATATTATTAGAAAAACTGAGAGTAGCTCACCAAATCAACAAGGATTCATGCTATTGAGTTATGGAGACAAATTAGACTGCTTTGAACTCCAAAACTTGTGGATATCTGAAATTGGCTCATCAACCATCTAACCATATTATTTATTTTAACAGTTGGTTTTGCACTTCTGTTTATCGTTAAAATCATAGTAGTTATTTTTCAAATTTTACAGGAATTGGCTCATCAGCCATCCGACCATCACTGTTAAAATCATAGTAATTTTTTTCAAATTTTACAGGAATTGGCTCATCAGCCATCCGACCATCACTGTTTAAGCAGCTACCACTTTTTGGCTTTGGTCTTTTGACATAATTGGACAGTCTACTCCTTTTTGGAGAACTGTCATAGCAGCTAGGGCTTGTCATGCTATACTTGTGGTCATGAGGAAGGACAAAATTGATGCATTTTAGCAACTATTTTGTACAGGCGTAAATGCTAGAATATGTGGATAAAAATTGATAACATCGCAAACCTAGTGCGAACCTGTCCTTTTTGACAAGTTTTTGAATCGGTCATTTATGCACCGCTAAAGAAGAAAAAACATTTTAGCACAAACAGAAATTTTCAATATTGGTTCAAGACAGATGGTGTAACTTATACGACACATACAAAAAACAATCATAACTTTATAGCCAATATATTGCACATATGTCGAACTATAACAATCATCAAAATACTTGCTACTCTAAGAAGTACGAATAAAGAATATTAGAATTGGACATTAGTCCTTGTTGATAACAGAGATGTACTCAAAGGTGTATTGACAACAACAGATTTTAAATTATTGTCCTCCATATCGAAACAATAACAACTACAATGCACTGAACATTGTTGCACTTGCAAAATTGATATCACCAATCTGGCAACGTATAACCCTATTCTAAAAAGGGTTGAATTGTGAAACAAAACTGATACCATTTAAACCCCCGAATTCTGGAATGTAAACTTTTCTCAGGTATTCATTGTCACCGAGATTTGAGTGCAGCATGACCAGACTCATTTAAATGTTTATGTAATTTGGTCCTGCCACAGAAACAATCGTAATAAGCCCCAAGTGCCAACAGGTAGAGGAGGTATGAAATACAGAAAATATTAACCTCAGAGAGCTTGTAAATACCTTGAATCAAAATGTATTCCACAGGTATCACATTCATGCCCAGAATTTCTTGATGTTCCCTGTCGTCAGATGAGACATTATGCGATATCAGACCAAACACCGAGTCAAAGTAAAGCAAATAAACACTCTTTCAGGGTGCGTTTGGTACACGGACATGTGTAGTGTACTAATTACTTATGAAAAATCGCCGAAGGTTTCAGGATTTTGATTTGACATGTGTAGTGAACTAATTACTAATCTTATCCATCTACATGATTTTTGTTGCACCTATTTTTTTTGGAAAGGTTCAACTAGGCTTTGCCTAGACTACATCCTTGGCAATTTGGTAAATGAATTACGGCCGTCTGAGACTAAGCCTGGCCACAATTGTTGCGTACGCTTGGAATTGAACCCTGGGCAGATGGGATATCAACCAGTACACCACCACCCTTGTGGTTTGTTGCACCTATTTTGGTGGACCAAAAAATGCATTTTTCTTCCATTAAGTCTCGTCCTTTCCCCGGTCTAATCACCAAACATGGGCAACCATTTTCTTTTGTCATGTACCGCATACCAAACACACCCACATTACTTCAGTAAACTAACATGCTTTTGTAGTTGTAACAGAAGCAAACAATTTTAGCTTAAATACACATTGGTAAAAAAGATAGATAGTACCTTCTGTTTCTTTCCTCTAGAAGAAAGTTTTGCTTTGGAATTCCCCTCCTTTTTACTGGCAACTTTCATTGCAGGATCTTGCTTTGAGACCTTGATCTTTACTGTGGGTTCATCCTCTCCTCGGCTATTGTTCTCCTTTTCTGCACAAGGTTGCAATGATGGTGGTTCCTCGACGTGTGAACCATCATCACATTTGTTATCTAGCTCAACTTTGCTACTTATTTCGGGCTCATCAATCCTTTGGGGTTCTTTATTTTCAGCTCTTTCAGCAGTATCTTTCCTAACTCCCCTCCTGTTTCTACCTTTCTTATTATTATACTCCATCAAGTCTACCTCTTCGGCTTCAACTTCGACATAAACTTTCTTTGAAGACGCCTTCGGCTTATTTTTCCTGTTCTTGTGCCCAGATAACATTGCTTCTAAAACACTAGTCTCGTCATCATTATCATCCATTCCCAGCTCTTCAATCACCCCATCCAGTCCTCCCCTTCCACCATCATTAATATCAACAATTTCCTCCTCTGATTGGCTTTCTTGATCATAATCTTTCTCTTCCTCCTGAATTTCAACACCTTCAAACTGTTTTTTCAGCTTTTCAACCTCATCAACAGACACAGACCCATCTCCATCACTATCATTCTCTTCGGCTGTCAGATCATCATTTTCTCCATCTTCTTCTCCAAAAGCTTCCCTCAGTTCTGCCACTTTTTCCTTGTGCTTCTTAGATTGCTCATGATTCTTCCATTGTTTATCACTCTTGAACTTCTTCCCACATGCCACACAATACAACTCATTCTTTCTCTCCTCTTCCTCCTCCTCCACCACCTCATCCACGGCCTCCTCCTCCTCCACCCGTGCCCAATCAGGCTCCTCATACGCCCTCGCCCTCTCTGCTTTCTCCCTTGCTATCTCCTTCTTCTTTGCCCTCTCCTCCTCTTTCTTTCTCTCTATTTCTTCATTCCTCTTCATCTGCATGTCAATCACCCTCTTATCCCTCTTCTTCACAAACTCTGCCAAACCCCTAACTGTTTCATTATACTCCCTTTTGGCCTTCTTCCTAATCTTCTTATTCTCCTCCTCCATCAACCTCCTAGACTTCCTATTCGGTCCATTCATCGCATCATATTCATCGGCCCAAACAAAATCCATCACAGTCACAAACCCTAACCAGTACCCATAAAACGCATTCACCTGTGCATACGGACTATCCAAATTCCCCATCAAAGGCGCCTCTTTAACCACATTACCTAACCCTAACGTCTTGGCGAAATTCAACTCGTTACGATAGATTTTGTCAAACACATCGGCGTAAACCTTATAGAAACCTTTACCTTTATCCGAGAATCCAGAGAACACGGAATTAGAGAAGAAGCTAAAGAGATCGGGGACGACTGCAGAGGACGAGTTGCTAGGGTTTGAACCGGAGAAGAGGATCTGAGAGCGGTGAGAGTCGTACCAGGCGCGCTCTCGGACGTCGGAGAGGACCTCGTAGGCGTTGACGAGCTCTTGGAAGGAAGCGGTGGCTTCAGCCTCAGTGACGCCGGATTTGATGAGCTTATCGGGGTGGCGTTGCAGTGCGAGCTTTCTGTAGGCCGACCTGATGTCGTCCGGCGTGCAATCGCGCTGGAGACCAAGGACTTCGTACAGGCATCGCTTCTCCGGCGAACTCATCGTTTTCCTTCTACTCTCACCGGCTAGGGTTTTGATCCCATGGCATGGGGGTTTGTTAGTTTTATAGTTAGGTGTTGTTTGGGGTTGCTTAATTAATACCGCTTATACTTGTCTGTTTATTTGCTTATGGCTGGTTGAAAAAGTTAAATGCTTTTAACTTCTTTAAAAACTTCTTATCTGCTGATTGGTGTCGCAATAAGTCTTTTATCCAAACACCTAAAATTGCTTATTGCTGGTTGAAACATCAAATAAGCAAATAAGGAGTTTTAATAAGCAATCCCACACCCCCTTAAATGTCTTATCGATTATTTGTGTCTAATACACGTGTATATTAAAAAAGATTGTCATTTGCACCATACTTTATTTTAAAATCAGGTTATTTTGACATTGACAATATAAAAAACAGTTTATGACAATGATATGTGTGAGAAATGGTGCATTTTAGTAACTTTTTTGGTGCAATTAGTCTCACCCATCAAAAAAAGATGTTGACAACTAACATGAATGAAAGCTTTTTTTTCTTGTGAAACGAAATAGAATAACAATATCTTTTTTTTAACGAAAAATAACAACCAATACAAACGATCAAATTGCTACATGACACTGAGGGTGCGTTTGGTATCGTGACATGAATGAATAGAGCGAGATAGAACAAAACTGGAAAGAACATAACAGAACAATGTAAGACTCTTGATCCTTGTCTTCCCACTTACCAGGTAAGATTCTTGGACCTTGTTATGTTCACCTCGTAAGGTATTTAAACCAGTAAGCACTTACCAATGTAAGGGGTTGTTTGTTTGCATTCGAGTGGTGCCATTCAGGCATTACATCTGAATCGCTCACATGATTGGTAAAAAAAATGGCATCTGAACGGTTCCAAATACAACTGAATCGATCTTCCTCTAGGGCATAGACGTATCATTCAAATGGGCTACATCATTTACAAGGTTACCCTTCATGCTCGTCTCCTACAATCGCAGTAAAACCAGTTGTTCTTCAATGCTTTACTGTGTCTGTTATTTGAAATCAGTAACCTCCACTCATCCATTCTTGAAGATTTGAAATATTGCTGCAACAATTAAAGCTTTTCTTATGTCTATTTTTTAAATCTTCTTCCTATTTTACTACCTCGTTGATATTAATTTGATTAAAAAGAATAGTATCTACTAAAAAAACTTGGGCCCCCTATTTTCGTTGGGCCCTGGGCGTGCGCCTAGTCCACCCTTCTCCAAGGCCCATAAAATGTCAGGAACGAAAAACATTATAATTAAAACAAATATTTTTCCCAATCTACGTCCCTAACTATTTTCATGTTAGGACCGTAATCATTGATCTATTTAGTCTCAAATTAAAATCAAAGCATCGTTCAAATAAAAATTTACCAAATTAGACTAAATATTTGTTATAAAAACAATTAACCAATATCACTACATCGATCAAAAGTAACGATTATGCAAACGAATGAAAACTAGACTACAAAACGAGACATAAGCATAAATTTAACGAAAGCCATTAATCTAAGAAACCTATAAATATCGTTCCAATGAGTGACACTCTCCAAAAATCGTTTTAAAACTATGAAAATAATAAAATACATTTGAGAAAACTAAACTAAAATATAAAAATTAAAAAGAGAAAGACGAAGAATACAATACAATGGGTGATGATTCATGAGACTTTCAACTTGATCGTCATTCCCCATCTTGCATCTCCATAAACCCTAAGAATTATAAACCTAAACCTAATTATAATCTGAAAAAAGAACTTGAAAAAAGAAATGAAAATCAAATTATAGCCTAAAACTAAAACTAAAAAAAAAAGTAAAAAACAAACGGCTGAGACGTGGAGGAGAAGAGAAGAAGTTGATAGAAAACTTAAAATATTATTTATAAAACTAAATTTTAAAATAGCCCCTTAAACTTTGCAACACTTGTGGATGTTTGGGGTAACTTATTTAAAACAATTTATGCCTATTTTGAAAAAGTTAAAGGCTTTTAACTTCTTTAAAAACTCCTTATTAGCTGGTTGGTGTCATAATAAATATGTTATCCAAACACTCAAATTACTTATTTGCTGTTTCAACCAGCAATAAGCAAATAAAGAGTTTTAATATGCAATCCCAAACACCCCCTAAAAGAAGCCTTCTTTGATTTTTTTTTTTCTTTCAAATCTTGATCTAAGTTTGGGCCCATCATTCTGAACTTGTCTACTGCATAATTGGTTGATAAGGTATTTTAGATCCATTTTCATCTAAATCAGCATTACAACACAAGTTACCTCTTAAAACCCGACAAATCCACAAATTATCAAAGTAATATCTCCGACGACAATTAAACGAAAATAAACTAGAAAATCAAATAAAAACTACATGCAAACAACTAAATATAATAAAAAAAAATTAAAATCTAAAAAAGTTAAGTGTTATGTGATGTCATATGCTTTTCAAATAACTATGTTGGTGAATTAATGTTTTTCATGAATTTTAGGTAAAAGAACAATGATATCGAACTAGACATTGTTGTTCTTCCTTTTTCTTTCTTTCTTTTTTCCTAATTTTTTTTAATAACACAAGTCTTTTTTACTTTTTTTCTTTCCCTCTCTTTTCTTTTATTTTCTTCATAAAATGAGTTTCAAGAACACAATATAAATGAAAGACATTTTGATCTTTTCCTTCTTTTTATGTGTTTTTTTCTTGTTGAAGAACTAATATAATTAATTAGGTATGTGATTATAGGGGTGGGTTCAAATGTGAACCACTTTTTGGTTGTGAACGTGAGGATAACCGAGAGCGC
>LUCG01267422.1:0-12056 GCA_001633085.1 Carthamus tinctorius | reverse complement strand
ACACAATATATACATATAATAAATAAAATAAAAAAGTTAATCGGGGTCGGATTAGGGACGGGTAATGTCATCCCTAACCATACCCCGAACCCGATACGGGTATGAAAATAAATCCCCATCTCCACCCCGTTACCCGACAAACAGGGGAATCCCCGCCCCGTTAGGGTCAGGTACCCACGGGTACCAGCCCCGACAGGTAAAATTTCCATCTCTAATCGTGTGAGAGAAATATATTAACCGACTAAATCAAGTCTAAAGCATGGACCACAAAACTCAAATAATCTGAAATCCGAATCTGAACCAAAAAAAAAAAACAAGATGTTTTTGTAAAGTCCGAATATTCTGAAATACGAAAAATCAAAACCCCTTGGCAGGATATTTAAGTCCGGGTTGGGTTTTGTCTTCGACTACCCGATCCGTCCGAAAACCCAAAATAATATACATATAGTTTAAATATTATATAAATATTTTATTTATCCAAATACCTTTGGTTAGTCAAAAAGTTTTCTAACTTTTAAACTTACTATCAGTTCTGCTAATATTTTAAACGATTGGATTCATAAAATCGATTGAATTATATATAGTTTTTGCATTAATATTAATATTCAAACCCGACCCATATCAACCTGAATCCGAAGCAATCAGAACCCTAATATTTGGGTTTTGATTTCCATATCTGAAATCCGATTGGGTTTTTGGGTTCCCCACATGAACCAACCCGCCTAATGTACACCCTTAGTCTAAACAACACCACAAGATTTAAAAAACATCTATAGCAATTATGCTATTTTTGAAATTTAGAAAAAAAAATTAGTCTAATAGTCATGCTCAACTCCTGTAAAGTAAAGAAAAAAAAAGTGCAAGAAACATCTAAATTTGAAAGAAAATAGAAAACATAGCATGTCTATGAGCTTATCTAACTTGCATTCCTGCATTATATTAAAAGGGCACCAAAAATAATCAAATACTTGAAACATTCCATCGGTTTACTTTGAAGCTGAATTCTCCCCTTGGGGCGGCGGCCTAGAGCATCATCTAGCTCAATGGCATCATTCTTATAAGCCCAAGTATTCATTAGTAGGTTTAATTGTAGGCTTTTGGGCCTAATTTAACTATGTTTGTAACTTGTAAGTACTTCATATATGAATACCAAATCAATCTCGACCTACTACAATTTATACCGAACGCAATTATATATAGAAGTACAAAACTGAACGATTGAAATGAAATCAGTCGTCAATTTCTGCCAATCGCTCGTCAATCGACTTGCTTTCTATTCAATCTTCCTATTTTCAAAATCAGAGATCGAATTAATCAATTTCTTCACTCTTCCTGCTTTCGGTTGAATCTTAGTAAGTTTTTTTAAGGTTCCAAATCCCTTTAAATTGTTGCTTGGTTTTTCGTTTGCATACTAAGGGGCATTTTTTTGACCTTTCGTAATGAGCATCCGAAATCTTAGGAACGACCCTGCTCCTATAGATGTTTGGTTCGCACAAAGAAATTTGAATCCATCAAAGGAATTTGAAATGAAATTTGATTAATTCTATCAGAGTGTTGGTTTGGTAGGAATTCAGTTACTCCATTTAAGTTAATGTAGGTACGTTTGGTACGCAGAACATGATGGGACATAACAGAACAGAACAGAACAAATTTGTTTCATGTTTGACAGACATCTATGTGGGACACGCTAAAATTAAGTAGAACAAGAATGGAATAAGTCTATTCCATCCTACGCCCTGAAACTAAGCAGAACAACAATGCTATTATATTTTAATGCGTAAAATATTTCAGTGAATTTTGGTTGATTCAGATTTCAGACATATGCGATGCTTGGGTTGAGAAAACAGAATGCAGCAGAGCCAAGAAGCGCCTCTTGGTTACAAAAACCCTAAATAACCCACCAACGGATATTCTTCCCAATCAATTTCTCTTCTATTCAATTCATCCTCCAATGAGAATGAGATACATATAAAATCAAGATCCCTCCGCCCCCAATTCTTAACCCCGATCTCCCCCTTTCTCGCATCTTTCAATTCGCACAACACTTCGCTTCAATCACCGTCTTCAAAGGTATCTCTTTTCATTAATCCTTCACTCTTTCCTACATTAAGGTTATCTTTATCGTGATTTTAGTTGGTTCATCTCTTACAGTTGATGAATCTAGGGTTAAGTTCAACTAATATCCTCAAATTGCAATTCGGATCTTGGCTACTGAGTTGAGTTAAATTAGGTTACTTTTTCAAATTGGTTATGTGTGCTCAAACCCTTTTCGATTATTGAGCTTCTACATAAACTTATTAGGATGGCTTTGGCTTGTTTAGTTCTTTCAGTATGCATAAGTGAACTCCTTGTTCACCTGTTGAATAGAATGACAGAGATGCTCTTTACAATTTTTTAGGTCGAGACTTCAGAATTTATACAAATTCTGAAGAGATTTGATAAAATTGATAACTACACTATACTTATGCTAACTCCTACGGATAGTAGCATCTAGGTAAACATGCTAAGAAATTAGTATCAAGATTGCATTTGAAAATGACTGCCAATTCACCTTATATTTTAACATTGAAGTTCGAAAACCCCAATGGGGCAGCCTACTGGTTAAGGCTTGTGGAAGGTGTAACAACCAACCCAAGTTCGAATCCGGTGGTGAGCAACCAGGGGCCACTGAGTATTAATCCCAGGGGAGCATGCTTTAGCTCTCGGTAAAAATTACCAAGGATGTAGTCTGGGCAAAGCCTAGGTGAGCCTTATCAAAAAAAAAAAAACATTGAAGTTCGAACTCATCTCATATTTGTCCAAATCTTCCTTCTATAAAATGTTTCAAAATGAGGGAGTATATGCATATAGTTTCTCCAGACGATTCTATTTACCGTGCTATGAATTATCAGTTGTAAAAGGGAGTGATTCATTTACTTATAACACCGTTATTTTACTTGGCTTGACTTTTCAGGATGGTGTGCTTGTAGTGTTTTTCTGTGTATTTTTTTGTAATACGTAGTAGTAATTGGTGGCATCTCTGATGGGTTCACCGGAACGTGTAAAAGGTTCTGTGAAAAAGGACGTAGAAGATAGTTCAAGTGCAAGGAGTGATAGGGCCAGAGATGACGAAACATGGGAAGTGGACGAGAGGAGAAAGCGGAGGTCGGGCAAGTCGAGGCAATCCGGGAGTGGAGAGGAAGCCGAAGGATTGGAACACAGCGGAAGAAAGAGAAGTAGTGAGGAGAAAAGTGAGAGTAGGAAGAGGCCAGGTGGGTCGAGCAAGGCAGCTAGCGAGGAGGATGATTACGAGTCACGAAAGGAGGCACGAGCTAAGCAGTTGAAGAAGAAACAAGAAGAGAGCGCTTTGGAGACGTTGAGCAATTGGTATCAGGATGGAGAGGGAGAGAACAGACACGATGGTGGAGAAAGAAGTGAGAGAAGAAAATCAGCTTTAAAGCTGTCTGACCGCGAGAGTTCCCAAAGCAGAAGTAAGGGTAGAGACGAAAGATTGCATGATGGAGAGCTTGAAAAGCTGCACGAAAAGGATTCAAGATCCTCCGAGAGAAAGGAAATAAGCCGAGAAAAGGGTCACGGATCTTCTGATTCAGGAAGACATCCAAGAAAAAGGTGGGATGATGCAAATGTTGTTAGCAAGGTAGAAGAAAACAACCATGTGGAAAAATCTGATCAAAGGATTGGAAAGTCGTCAGATGCGAAACACGAGGGTTCTATGGAACAAAGCTTGCCTGGTATCGACGTGAGTGGTGATAAAGTTGTTAAACACCATGAAAAGGATGAGGGAAGAGGTGAAATTGACAAGATTGACGATGAAGAAAATCCCTCGAGTCAGGAAAATATTGATGATCACAAGCAGCGAAATCTTACTGGACACGATGCGGTTGAAAGCCGTGAGAGGTCTTATAATGCTGATGAAGATGGTAGTACATGGATAAGGGATAGGGGTAGAAGAGACATTGACCGTTCAACCAGGTCCAGGACCCCCGAGAGAAGTGCAAGGCGTCATCACGAGACAGAATACAGCGAGTTGGATTCGGATAAAAGCAGCAGTTACCGAAGGAAGGACTCGGAAAAAGATGGTTATAGAGAGGAAAGATCGAAAGGACGAGATGATAGCTGGGGTGACAAGAACAGGGACCGTGAAGGTTCTAAAGATAACTGGAAAAGAAGGCAATCCAACTTTCCCGATAAGGAGATGAAAGACGGTGATGCCCCTTATGACTTTACCCGAGATTGGGAGTCACCATCGCAAAGACGTGGTCGTGATAGGGCCGACACTGAACGGCATACGGGTCGTGCTGGTGGGAGAAAGGATGGGAACAGGACTGATGCTGTGAAAACCTCGTCAAATTACGGTATTTCGAAGGACAACTATGACGTGATAGAGATTGAAACCAAGCCTTTCAGTTATGGGAGGAAAAACGAAGTCAACGAGCAATCCGATATAAAACCAGGAGCAAATGACGAGTATGGTTATCCACGTGGCGACAGTGTTGCAAGAAACGCTGATGATCAATCTGTTGAAGATTTGAAAGATAGATATGGAGATGATAGAAACACGGATGACATTGATGGAGGGAAAGGTAAAGGCCCGCGTGGCGGCTTGCCCAATCGCACCGGTGGCTGGCAAGGACAATCTTCGAGTAGCGATTCGCAACCCTCTCATGTATACCAAGATCCCGGTTCCTTTAACAGAGGTGTTTCTCAAGGTGTTAAAGGTGGTAACAACAGAATGGGGAGAGGTGGAAGGGTTCGGCCGACAGGGAGAGATGGTCAACAAGTGAATCTGCAAGTGCCGATGATGGGTTCACCTTTTGGACCGCTCGGAATGCCACCACCTGGTGGATTGCAGCCGCTTACACCCAGCATGTCTCCCGGTCCAGGTCCTCCGATGTCTCCCGCCGTCTTTATCCCACCGTTTTCTCCTCCCGTTGTTTGGCCCGGCGTTCCACCAGGACTTTCAGGCGTTCCTCCTGGTGGACCATCAGGACCTAGATTTCCCCCAAATATAGGGACCCCACCAAACTCGGCTATGTATTTCAACCAACCCGGACCTGCAAGAGGAATGCCTCCAAACATCCCAGGTTCTGGCTTTAATGCGCTAGGACCAATGGGTCGTGGCCAGCAACAAGATAAGGGGCCCGGTGGGTGGGTTCCCCCCAGAAATAACGGGCCTCCTGGTAAAGCTCCATCTAGAGGAGAACAAAATGATTATTCACAGAATTTTGTTGACACGGGTATGCGGCCCCAGAACTTTATCAGGGAACTAGAGCTCACTAGTGTCGTGGAGGACTATCCGAAGCTTCGGGAGCTTATACAAAAGAAAGACGAAATTGTTGCCAATTCTGCGTCTGCTCCGATGTATTACAAGTGTGACCTGCGCGAGCAAGCCTTGTCTCCGGAGTTCTTTGGGACCAAGTTTGACGTTATTCTTGTGGACCCTCCTTGGGAAGAATATGTTCATCGAGCTCCTGGTGTCACCGACCATATGGAGTACTGGACATTTGAGGAAATAATGAATCTCAAGATCGAGGTATGTGTCATTATTATTTGTTTTTTGACTTAACGAACCTAAAACTTATCGATTGTAATCATCAAAGACGGTTTTCAAAATCGGTAACTTGAAAATAACCCATTTCATTTATGGTATAAAGTCTGAAACCTGATCATTTATTTTTGCAGGCAATAGCCGACACACCATCTTTTGTTTTTCTCTGGGTTGGTGATGGAGTTGGCCTTGAGCAGGGACGGCAATGTCTAAAGAAGGTATATGTGGTGTCAAAAGAAAATTATGTTTCAGGTTTTCTGTTCTTTTTACTCTGGTAACAATCCTATGGATTGATCATCAATCAAAATTTTCAATCATTTTCTTGTTTCATTGTTATTGTAGTGGGGATTCCGTAGGTGTGAAGATATATGTTGGGTGAAAACAAACAAAACCACCGCAACACCTGGGTTGCGCCATGATTCACATACTTTGTTTCAGCGCTCAAAGGTTGGTAGTTTTATTGTTGTGTTTTGTGTGCTATTTTTTTTTATCCTAGAGTGATCTAATTTACCCTACAATTTGATTTTATTTTCTTATTTATCTGTTATGTAACTGCTTGTAACTTGTTAAGGAGCACTGCTTGATGGGCATAAAAGGAACCGTTCGTCGCAGCACTGATGGTCACATAATCCATGCCAACATTGACACCGATGTAATTATTGCTGAGGAGCCTCCATATGGTCAGTATTTATGAGTGGTTTTCTGCTTTGTTGTTTCACAAATCATCAAATTTGTTTAATTTACCTGCTTCTTTTAGCCATGAATTTTTTTAGCTGCTTACTGTTATGCCCTTTATATTAGGGGTTATTGCCCTTTAAACAAGGACCTTTTCAATAAATGCCGCCTTTGTTGAATAGAGTTCACTTTTAACTTTTGAATGTGTTACTAGTTACAATTTAGGCGTTCAATAGTTTTTAGGTCCAAAAAGTAGTTTCAACTTACAATGGGTTTTGAAAACAATATTACGTCCATGCGGCGTGACATATTACAGTAAATGGACATTTAGAAACTAAATACCTGAAAACATCAACGTCAATTTTGAAATTTGAAACTGCTGGATTCTTTGGAAAGGTTCCAAAGTTAGCTTTCTTTTTGGTAATTATCATCAAATAGAAATTGATGGCATAATTTGGGTCGGGAAGAGCTTTTTATCTGTCTTGATTAAAGAGATGTTTTTACACATTAAATAAATGGTCAAGCATTTTACTCAAAATGTGTCAAATCCATTGTTGCAAGATGGAGCATTTCTTTAATACATATAGATTGGTTGATCTCAAGTTCAAGCAGTGGATGCACTTGTTTTAGCAACCTTTTACCAATTGAAATGCAGGTTCTACTGCAAAACCTGAAGATATGTACCGGATCATTGAGCATTTCTCGCTCGGTCGCCGTAGGCTTGAGCTTTTTGGCGAAGATCACAATATACGGTCTGGCTGGTTGACTGTTGGTAAAGATTTATCCTCATCAAATTTCAATTCCGAGGTAACTTTTCTTCATGCACCCCTTTTTGTTACCTTTGGAAACTCATTTTTGTACTGGTAAAACATAATGAGCTCAAGATTGCAAGATGCATGCCTTGATGGAAAGAAAAAATGGAACTAGATTGCAAGATGCATACCCTGATAATTATTGCAACATAATATAATGCTTATGACCTTAAATTAGTTGAATAAGATTACTGAAAGAGAGTTCCATGAATTGTTTATTGGAATATTAGATTATTATTTATTAGGTGTGGTAGAATACCATCCACCATGGAAGAAGGTCCAAAAGTCATTTGTCTTCAACTCTTCATCACCCAATTTGGTGGTTGGTTTTACCAGAATGATTATTGATATTTGGTAGTGAAAAGATTTGTCAAATAGCATAAACATAATATAATCTTTATGACCTTAAATGAGAATCGTAAAATATTCGATGAATATTGTGATAGATGTCCATGATAAATAATAGTTGGTTGTTGGGTTATCAAAATATATATGGTTTGGTTTGAACCTTCCCTGTTCATTCAGACTGTTTAATCTTCTGCTTTATGTGATTATGATAATGGGAAATCTGAGATCAGGTCTCTAGGAAAGTAGGAATGGATGATAAAATGAATGATATCGTTTTGTTGAAAATTTTCAGGGGTATGTCAGGAATTTTGCGGATAAGGATGGGAAGGTGTGGCAAGGCGGAGGAGGAAGAAACCCGCCACCAGAAGCCGGTCATCTCGTTCTCACTACTCCAGACATTGAAGCTCTTAGGCCGAAGTCACCAATGAAAAACCAACTCCAAATGCAACAGCAGCAGCAACAGTCGAATTCCATATCCCTGACAGCAGGTGGTGGGAGCAACAAGAGGCCAACCGGCAACTCACCATCGAACCATAACGGACCAGGAGGCATGATGAACCAGGAAGCATCAGGCTCCAACGTCTCGGGTCCTGTTCCGTGGGGTCCACCGATGGGTGGCGGCATGGGTCCGGATGAGAGGTATTTCGAAAATATGTATGGGTATAATGGTCCTTTTGGACCCATGGGTGGTGAGTACATGGATTTTGAAACACAGAGAGCCATGAACAATATGTTGTAGCTTAAAAACAGTTTATAAATTGTTTTTTATTTCATATTTTCATTTAAATGGATCAAGAAAATCTCGAGCAGAAATGGTGGAGCACTTTTACAAGGATCTTTTTGACTTGTTAAAGTCAAAGTCACATCGTCAATGGCAAAGGTATCTATCTTATATCTATATAAGTATAATGTTGTCCCCAACATAGGGCAGACGAAACGACTCTATTGTCCCTGAGTGTTTATTTTTGGTCCATGAAGAGTATTATATAGAATTTTATAAGCGATATTTTATGAACATGTATTATAGAAACGTAAAAAGTTGGTCAAAAGCTAATTCCTATAATGCCCTTGAGAGTTTTAGACCGTTCATAGTGGTGATGGCTCTTGTCAATGACAATAGTCGTCACATCAGCATCACATCAAAATCTTACCAATTCAACCACACCATACCAATCTAAATAATTAATAAAAAAAAGAAAAAAGAAAAGAAGAGAGAGAAAGGAGAGAGGATGAGGTTGGGTAGTCTAACAAGTCGGCAAGCCCATGCCGATTTCACTCATTGCCAATCAACTACGTTGGTGTTTACGGCTTTGCCGATTGGCAAAAGGGCCATATCGATGCCTTTAACGCTTCCATTGCGGATGGTCACTAATAGTTGCGTGGGAGCAACCTCTTCCCGGATAAATAAAGTTGGTTGGGTTGCATTTACTATTTTTATTTCCTATTAAAAGTTATTTAAAGAATAGGTTATAGAGTCTTAATTTTTATATAATAATAAAAATATTTTGGTGACCGGAATTAGCTTATTTTTGCCTAATTTATTTTACTTTATTACTACATAAACGCATTAAAGGCATTAATTAACAATTAGGAAGTTACTTTTGAAGTATTTTTTAATGATATCTACTCCCCAACTGCCCAACACTACATTAACTAATAGGTAGCTTCTTAATCTATTTAAATGATTTTCTTGGATAAAAAATATCATGGCAAACCAACCTTAGATATGGATTCATAGAAGAAGTCTATAGAACTTTTGATTCAAGTGATTTAGAAGGAATACTTCAAATGCGTGTTTCAATAATAAAACTTTAATCTTATGAAACTATGTTTACTATTTAAGTTTTATACTATGCCCATTATACTTTTATTATTTTCTTTATTTTATATTTTTGGATAAGTTCTTTATTTTATATTTACAAGTATAACAATAACGTTTTTAATAACATGGTACCATGAGGTCGAGTGATGTAACACATTCTTCTTCTCTTAGAACTCTAAAATCTTTGACAAATTCAAAATAGTTTGGTGATTATTGATAACGTGACGAGAACATGACGTGTTTTGATAGTTATTTTGTCTAGTCACAATTATAAAAAAAAAGCACAACTCTTTGTCTTTGGTTTTCCTTTCTGTTCCTCTTTTATTCTAGGAAGAGACTAATTGCACCCCTACATATTGTTAACCACATCCGTATCAAGTGTTTTCTTCTCACAACACACATCTACATCAAAAACTGCCTTTTACATTCTCAATACAGTATTTGACCTGATTCTGACACCCATAGGGATGCAAATAGCATTGCTCTTCTTCTAATACCTTTGAATGTTTTGGGATGTNATATATATATATATATATATATATGGTCAGGTTTAATTGAAAACCTAAATTTGATTGCAAACGTGAGAACAACTGAGAGCGCTCCACGTGTCCTATTAATACATATTATGCATTATTTAAGATGAATAATACACAATCTTCAGTCTGAATAATCTTCTATCATTCAGACTGAATATGCCACGTGACGCGTTATTGGTTGTCTTCATGTTAGCAATGAAAAATGATTTTTTCCATTTGAATTTCTCTTTCTCTCTCTCTCTCTCTCTCAAGGTTCAAACGAGAACGCTAACTATTTATAAGAACGAGGAGAGCTTCGCCCATGTATAAAACCATATATGATTTTACACTAACATAAAAAAAGGAACACGGGCAACTTTAGACACGACTTAAAGTTAAAGTTACAAGCAAAATCCGATGAATCATATATGATTCTATATACAAACCACAAACAAAAATCTTTGAAAGATATTCTTGTACGCTAACGTGTTATCCTTAGTTTTTACTTTTTACCAAACAATGAATGATGTTACATCCCTCTCTTCACAAAAATTAACGAGTGGGAAAAATACAGGGGGTGGTTATAACATTCATCAAAAGTCAAGGGTCTCTTACGTCATTTACTAAAATTTCTTGACTGAGATCAGCGTGGGGCGAACGAAGCCGTGAAATCAGGCGGAAGAATTCCCATCTTCTCCGTCCAACTCTGCGAATCCAAATACAGCTTCGAGATCCGACTCGCAACCCAACTCATATCGGGTCTCTTTTCCGGATCCTCCTCCACACACTCCAGCCCCAACCGCGCCAGCTTCTCCGCCACCTCCTCCGGGAACGAGTCCTTCAGCCGCCGGTCCATCCACCGCCTCACGCCGCCGCCAACCACCGCCTCCCTCGCCGTATCGATCAACGAAACCCTCACGAAGTTCCCCTTCTCTTGCCTGTACTTCAACGGCTCCTCGCCGGACAAAATCTCCAGGATCACGACTCCGAAGGCGTACACGTCCGACCTCTGCGTCGCAATGCCGGTGGTCTGAAATTCCGGCGACATGTAGCCTCTGGTGCCTTCGAACTTCACGAATCTCGAATCCGATTTCTTCGGACCTGAAGGTAGTTCCGATCCGCTATCGGTCTCTCCGCAGAGCTCCGCCGTGCCGAAATGGCAGATCTTCGCGTTCAGCAGCGACGCCGATTCCGATTGCGTGACGATGACGCTGGTGCTCTTGATGTGGTTGTGGATGAACTTCTTCTCCAAACCTGTGGAGTTGTGAACGTACTCGAGGCCGTGAGCGAGATCGGCGGCGATCGTGATCCGCGACATCCAATCGGAGAGTATCGTGAAGTTAGGGTTCTTAGGGTTCTTCAGGCAATCGGCAAGGCTAACGCCATTAACGTAGTCGTAAACCAGGTATATGTAGCTTCCGGACATCGAAGCTCCTCGAAGCTTAACCAGACTCGAGTGATGGGTCTTGCAGATCACGAGAAGCCGCTCCTGAAGCTCCGCCGCTTCCATCGGCCGCCGGAACTTCCTCTGGAACACCACCACCTCGTCGCCGCGGATCACGCACCGCCAGGCGGCGGAGGACGACGACGAGGAGTACTTTGCGGATAGAAACTTGTTCGTGGCGGAGAAGATCTCTTTGAAATCGTAAACATGAGGATTTTCCGGTAACGAATCGCGGAGGCTCGAGAGCGAGCTCCGGCTAGAAACGGACGATTTCCACGAGTCCTTGTTGTTGTAGCTGGTGTTGTTATCGGTGGAAGTAGACGCCGGTGCCGACGAATAAGCGAAGGACGATCCACGAGGCGAGAGATCTGCCTTGGAAGTCCTCGTTGAGGAAGACATATGATATGGAGTTCTGGTCGTTGATGGAATCACATCGGAACTCGTCTTCTTCGACCTACAATTGCAGAAAATTCGCATATTTTTGAAGAAATCACAGCAAAGCTTGGTTTATAGAAGACGGCGATGCAAATTGGGCGGCCATGGGAAGGTTTGGCAGGTGAAAAGCAGCAGAATCGGATTGAATTGAATGAAGTTTTTAGAGATTTTTGTGAGAAGGATGATGGAGTTGTAGAAGTTGAGAAGAGGGATAGGGTGTGGATGGAGAATCGTACCTTAGCAGTGTAGTCGCCATCTATCAACCTTCCAGGAACGTGCTAAAAGGGATGCAGACAATTTTTTGTCGATCGATTAGAGTCGCACGACGTTAACATCAAAAATCAATTTTTACATTTTTACCGATTCCCAATACATTTTCAGCCTTGTTAAAATGGAGTTATTGACCAAATGGGTGTTTTTAGAAAACATATTTACCAAATGGATGTAGTTTTAAACA
>LUCG01267409.1:0-24796 GCA_001633085.1 Carthamus tinctorius | reverse complement strand
TAATATACATTTAAAAGATGGGGGCATTCATTCATTTAATCATAATTAAGTATTCGTATAATTGAATTTAATGGATGCACTCATTATTTCACTTTCCGTCACTAGACTGTCTAGAATAGATTTCCACTTTACCAAAATTTTCTTTATTTTTAATTAAAGTAGGTTAAATACCCATTGCTAAAATACAACCCTTATTATTTAATTTTCTTCTAAGACATATTTTTAAAATTTTCAATGTATAATTCCTTGACAAGGGTGTATCTAGCTAGTAATACCCTTTTATTTCATCAATCATTTTTCAATAAAACTTTCATTTTTTTTTTAATTTCCTCTAGAAAACCTACTTTCCATACTCATTTACTACTACTCATATTTAAGTATTATAATATATACATGAAGGGAGTTGAATGACACTTTGATTTGGGTCTTTTCTTAGTCAAACAAAGAATCTCATCAGAAAAGTTAACAAGTCATTAAATATATAAATAAATATCATTGCATATCAATACAGAAGATTTAATTGATTAATAATTATCAATTAAACATCTAAATAATTATTTGTGAAGTACTAAGTATACATACATACATACCATGCACACAAAGTATCAATAAACCATTAATACTAACAATTGAATCATAGTTAGGTGTGGGATAGGAGGATGTTTTGCCAAAGGCGAATGGATTTATATAGCTGAATTTGTAACCATCTTAATGAAGATCTTTTCAAATCAAAAGCAAGTAATTTAGAATTTATTGATCAACAACAAAAACGACTCTTTGACATTCTTCTCACTTTGTTATTTTAATTTGATTTAAAGTTGTATATTATTATTTTGTCTATTTATTAATTTTAGACGATCTATAGTTTTAGAAAAAATGTAACAGGACCTCTAATTAAAAAGTTAGGACAACTCTGATTAACAACCAAACTAAGGGCGTCAGCCACCCCTAATCAACACTTGCATAAAATTTTGCCCAAAATCTTTTTAACCCAAACTTATTTGTTCCAGGGTGGTCGAGAAATTTCTCCCTGTCCTACCTCCGACCATCAAAAATGTTGGATTAGTTATTGGCAAGAAGTACGTGTATAATCCCATTATTTTGTTTCTTGTTTATTAATTTAAAATCTTATATGTTGAAAATATGAAGAAAGAGAAAAGATGGATGATTAAGAATAATTAATTAATTAATATCAAAACTCAATTAAAAAGCATTTTATGGTGTACTTTATGGCAATGAAATATCTATATATAGATAGTATTAAATAAAAAAAACTGAAAATGCAAATCTCAAGTGTTTTGGGTTGCATGATATCGCATGTGACCTAATAACATGATAAGATTTTTAAAGGGTAAGGGTGGGTTGTAATTAATCTAACCTAACTCAAGTGGAACTCTAATCATTTGCCTTTGTTTATAGTTAATTATGACTTTAATTATCGAAAAGTGACATGCATAATAAAATCAATCAAGTTACTCATTAAGAGAAAGAAAAGAAAAACAAATTTAGTATTTATCAATACACTTAAAAAAACATATTTATAAGCTTATATAGTTACATAAGCAATATAGAAGAATATAGATGCGACCTCTTTTTTTTAGGAGATTTGTTTTTTTATTTTATTTGAACCACCCTTAATAAATATATATGTGTATATATAAAAGAAGAAATGTACTTTCACTAACATTAACATTTTCATTTTCTTGTTCGGCTTTATAATCTATGCTAGGGGTTGTTTATTTATTTCTTAATAGTTCTGTTAAAAGACATCTGAATTGCTAAAATACTCTGAATGATTTTGTATCTTGAACATCCCTTGACTAATTTAGTGTCCGAGTCTAATTCTCGACATTTACCAAATAATCATATTTCATTTTGTACTATATCATAAGAGCCTCTTAATCATTCTAACCACTTAAATTAATTATCAAAACTCCAAACCATTCACTAACTATCAAAACATTCTCTACATTTTAAAGCCTTTATTGTTCTTGGATTATGTATGAAAAAAAAGGAAAATTATTAAAACAACCATAATCTTGGATATTTCCTTGATAAAAAAGAAGTGTAGAGGGTTTTATATTGTTGATAATGACCAACGTCTCTAATAAAAAGCCCTAAAAATACCAAGTACAATGACAATTATTTGAATCAAAGAACTTGTATACAATTCATATAATTAATGGTTATATGTTATATTTTTCCAATTCACAATTATATATATAGAGAGAGACGTAAATTAATTCATCTGAAAACAAGAAATAAATAAGAGAATAATTAAGAAAAGAGTCAAATTACATGTGATAAGTTATACTGAAATCACACGTGATTCATGCAATTTTGGCCGTGACTTGAGATAGCAGGCCCGCACACCTTGTATTGAGAGTTAGTGTAAAATAATATGTAGTTTTGCATGTATTTTGATGATTCTTGTCTTATTAATGTTCTCGTTTGAACGAAACTTGTAGCTATATATATATATATATGTAGATGATTATATATGAATTGATTAATTGAATTTGACAATAAATGAAGGGATTTGGTTAACTAATTCTGTAAAGGGAACCAGCCAGATTCAATGGCAAATCTTTGCTTCAAATATTTCTTCTATGCTCTCGAGGAGATCTTCTTCACCCGCTAGATTTACTTATTACAAAACCCCATGCATATCCATCCTATTAATTAATTATATATCAAAATCAATTAATTCAATTCCTTGTTGAACATTTATATATATATATATAAACAACCAGATGAGTAATATATATAACTAACAGGCTCATGTCATTGTGAGTTGTGACCATGGCCGTGTTTCTTGTGCATGTTTAGTGGCTCCAAAACCATACATTGAACTCAAATATATATATATATATATATATATATATATTTTGTGTTCATGCACTCTACATATATCTAATTCATATAATATTAATTTATTCTAAAGGGTATTTGATTTCCTATTTATAGATAAGGTTGAACTAGACGAAAGTTCACCAGTTTTTAAATAATACTAATAATGTTGTTCATAATTTAATTTGCAATAAATTAATTATCAAAGTAGAAAGTTTTATTCATAAGAATAAGAAACTTGCTTAAAAAAAGTCAGACCATGTGTATAATTTAATTAATAAAAGTAATGACATGTCTTTTTGATAAAAAGAAAATGTAAAACCATTCAAACCTTATCAACTAACTTCTTAATTGATCCAAACAAAAATGTTTAACCTTTGTATTTTTCTACTAGAATAGATCACAATAGAGATAAAAGGGTAAGAGTGATTGTTATTGATATATAAAGAAAGGTTCCTTTTGTACAAAGTAAGTAGACAACATCTCCCCTCCTCCCACTACATGGACCAAACCAAATCAAGGGTTAATTCATGCATCCCTGCCCTTCCTATAGTTTCTCTTCTTTTTTACCTATATTCACCTATCAATGTTACATTTCTAACCTAACATAATGCCTCTACACTCCTAAAACAAGGAGTAACCTAGCTAATTTTAGAAATAAATAAAAGGAGATGAAACTTAAATAACTAACCACAGCTTACTCCAGCAAAAACTGGAAATCTGGATTTTCAAGGAGTTCACCACTAGGTTTTATATCTGCAAAATCCTTCTCATGGAGGCAGTGGTTAGTTTCTTCCGCCGAGAAAGGAGTGCTGCAAGGGGAATGATTCTTTTTTATCATAGAAACCCTAATGGAAAAGAATTCATTTAGTTTTTGCTATTAAAGATTTACCTAGAATTGTCTTTCAGCAAATAAGCTTTACTTTCAGTATCGGCAGCAGACTTCATTAAAACTTTCAAGTTGGAAATAACCTGTCCAAAACTGAGAGGGTGAGGAAAGATTATTGGTGGAAATGAGTAGAAACTGAATTACTGATGAATAAGTGACAACTATGGTTAATGTCTTACTTCTGGGGTTACAGTTCCACTATTGTTATCGTCTGAGTAGAACGTGCAAAGTCTGTGATGTTGTTGAACGCTTAGAACCTAAAATGGAAAGTATCACTTACAATCCAAATGCTATTTTCATTTTCAGTGAAGATAAACTAGAATACTTGTATTAGAATGGAGACTTACAGGGCATAGCTTAGTTGTTAGTTCATCGTAGCCAATCTTAGACTTCTGTGGTATAATCTGAACAAAAGTAAATTCTGAAAACTTAGAAACCAGTGCAAGATAAAACTTTAAAAAAAAAAAAAAACATTGAAATGTTTTCAAGAATAGCTGGACAACTTCATTGGTGAAACTTATCCTACCTATTGATAAGAAAGATATTGGAGTTGAAAATATACCAATTAACAGACTTCTTTGTTGTGAAGAGAAACTTGTAGAATTTTCATAAGAAATACAAGTGGCCTTGGAAAAGAAGTAGATAATGTAATATTGTATTTACACTGTGTTTCTAGGATCAGATGCATACCAGAAATCCAACTGCTTGCTTAATGTGTTGAAGTTCTTCCAATGATGAGCCTACAAACTGTTTTTAAGGAATGGTTGTTAGACCTACAAACCCCGACTTCAAGCATAGAGGTGCATGAACTATTTAAGGTGTCGTTTGTTTTTTAAGAGGTCTGAAGTCTGATTTCACATCTAAAAAATAAGAGGTGGATGGAGCACCTCTTAAAATTTCAGAGGACGGAAAGTTCAGACAGACATTTTCTTAAAAATAAAACAAATAGCCTTAAGTCTGCAAACCTCTTGATTTTTCAGACAAAAGAGGTTTTAAGAGTTCTTTTTTTTAAAACAAACATTCCCTTAGTGTTGACTACCTCTGTTGTGGTCTTACTACACCACTTCTCCAATTCAACCAACCCTGAATTCACATATTCCCCATTTCTGAATGTGCAGCACTCTTGATGTTGAAGAAGACTGCATACACATAAAAGGATCATGGTTTGATATAGTAATTTGAAATAGACTTTTCAGGCATTAGAAGAGAACAGCTAGCTACCTATTAAAAAGCTGCACATTGATGTAAGAGAAAGCTTCGGTGAAGATCTTCTGAACAAGAACTGGTGGCACCTGAAACAATTATGCATAAATGGTCAAGCCAGGAGCATGCAAATGGGACATCTTATCAGTAATATTAGAAAAGAAAATAACAATACATACGTGGTATTCTTTAAATACATTTAGCATGCCATTTAGGTATTGAATGATGCTTTCCCAGTGACTAGATGGAGGAGGATTAACTTTTGGTGCCTGAACCGTTGGGAGAATATAAATTAGTGCCTTGATTTGCCTGTTATTAGGACTAGAATTCATAAGAAAGCTATATGCCAACGAGGAGTTCGTGCTACAGAACCATTTACCAAGACTCTCGGATATTTGCTTAAAGTTTTAGTTTTGTAGGAAGCAAATAACAATCATCAAATCAACATCCAGATATGAGATATAAGCCTTCCTTTGAGAGCATCTTGAAGACTTATATAGATCTGTAACTTGCTTCTTGGTAAATGTTAAGGCAATGAGCATAGCGATAGACAGAACCAATGTATAAACAAATGACGAGAACGAATGAAGCTAATGAAAGGAATATCTCAGTACATGTACATATGTGTTACAATTATGTTTCATTACCCAGAAATTTTACACCACACACATGTTAAATAATACCAAGTTTTATGCAGAAATGCATTATAAATTCCAATAACAGGCTTTTGAAATAGAGTATCTAGATAGCTGAAACACATCGTACCTCAATACAAGAAGAGAGAAGTGGCGTCAAATCCTTCTTCAAATTGTCACGAATAATTGCATAGATTTTTTCAACATAAGCAGTTAATTGTTGCTTAAAAAGCAAAGCTGGGTACTTGGCCTCTACATGGCGCACTATGGAATCGCCGAAAGATGATGATTTAAATCCCTACAAGAATAGCGAGTATATAGTTTGAAGTGATTTTTGTTATGGGTCATATTTTACTGTTTAACGGATTTTACAGGATTGCAATATGCATGATGCTATGACATGAAGATGTAAAAAGCGCCCAATGATTTCCCACATATTACGAAGGAAAAGGTCCTATATTTTGGAATGCAGGGAGTGAAATTTGAAAAATAGTCAGTCAAGATGAAACTAATTACTTGAGTCATCCTTCCAAACAATGATGGCGTCTGTGATCCTTTCTGAGGAGCTGGGCACAAACTCTTGTGCAGCAAAAATAGCAATGTAGATGTGGTAGAGAGCCAATAAGACAAATGTCTGTTGTCATGCTCTTTCTGGAAAAGATGGTACATAAAAAGATGCACGTTAAATTAGCATCTTCTCCATATAAACGTTCCTCATACAATATAACACTTGTTTGGGATACAAAGCTAATGTAAAACAGTGGTGCTTTCAATGGTCCAAAGGTGTACCAAACATAGATATGTGTAGGCGCTATCAAATGGTATACAAGTAACAATCATCCTGCAATCCGCAAAAAAGTAAAGATTGTTCCAGAGAGGACATCTTTTCCTTTTTAATATTCTCACAGGTACAAGAAAATAAGGGAAACATTTTGATCTTTGACTATGAAATGCCATCATGTTCTCAATTTACTGTACCTACCACCAATTAAAAGTTGTATTTTTTTTGCATCTTGTTATTTTCACCAACATTGTTGTCATCATCCTTGCACCACTCGTAATTTTCTTATCCTTGACTAGTTCTATACCAGGAAGTATCACTATTTATATGTTTATCTGGATAACCATCTATATATGTTGGATTTAGGGAGTACGCTTCGTTTCGTTCTTCGGTAAGCAGGAGATGGGAACTCTCATGTGGCTCATGACCCATCCTCTTCTTTGGGTAATAATGTTGAATTTCTTTCCTATATTCTGTGGGAAGTCCATGGAAAACACTAGAAAAAATCTTGCTTAGTATTTCCAGCACACCACATAATGACCATATCCATATAACTGATGAAGAGTATAACGAAGAAATAGCAACTAAAAAGTCCATTTTAATCATGCAGAAACATGTTAATGCTACCTAAGCAAACATCTGACCTCAATTGCTGAACCGATCATCTGAATAACACGATCAAATACATTTGTTCTTTCAGCTTCAAACAGTTTCCAGTGTAAAAGGCTTTTGTATATAATATATGTAGCAACTGGTTGTCCATGACTGCTGAAACCAAGCTCTTTTCTAACAGCTACAAGAAGAGCTTCAACTTGCTCCTGTATCACATATATATCTATACATAAAAAATACTATTAAATCATGTCAGCAATACAATTTAACTGCTGAAGAACAGAGGAAGAAGAAATGACAACTGTAGATCATTTGTTTTCCACTGGGTTCCCCAGAAAATGACTGATATATGGGAACAATAATCACAATTCAGTGAAGAAAGAAATATCAAACTATAGATCATCATTTTTCCATTCAGGTTCCACGCTGAAGGAAAGAACTCCACAAAAAGCCTATGACAGTTGAGGCAAGTTTAATAGATGATGGATGCATTTCATCCAAAAGGATTCCAAATAGCAATACAGGGAGAAATGTATCACATTTCTCCATAGCACACAAAAGCAACACAGGAAGTACCGGATCCATCAGATTCATGATTCTTCTCTAAGCTTACAGTCTTACAGACATGTGAGTGGAATGCAATGGACACTGCTATGATGAAGTTATGTTATGTAGTGAAACAGTAACAACAGATATTCTCCACCTATAGATATACGAGCACAAACACTTCTTTCACAAAATAGAAGGTTCCAGAGCCTTGATTCATTCCTCTCTCTTTTATCTTCTTTAGATTTTCTCATGGGATCCTTTTTACCCCTACTCTTTTTTACCCTGACTAGTCAGGGAAAAAATGTTTATTGTTGTTGTTCATGGTATAAGGAATGGTCAATTTAAGCATTGTTCAATTTACCATGGCTAGAAGTCAAAGAAAGCCAAAAAAAACATGAAACTGCTACATGTATATTATGATAGAATACTACAGTAAACAAATACATACTGATATTTGAGAGGGATGTTGCAACAGGAAAGAAACACTCACAAGTGAAATAGAAAGAGTATCATTTAGATGCATACATGTGATCTGTCTTGTTTCTCGCTTTAGTTTCTCTCAACTCTATTTTATGTTTCCGTACTCGGAGAAAAGGTAGGAGTTCTGCAAAAGCAGTAAGGCATACTAGAGCGAGTTTGTGCCGATTTTTCTTTTATGTAGCAATTCTTTATTAGTACTTCATTCGCAACATAAGTGTAGAATAATTATGGTCCATGCACACAGAAACAGAAAGCAGATTACCAAAAAAGACAAATAAATGGCACAAGAACAAACTAGTTCATGCTCAAACGCATACGTTTTGCTTTTCATTCATAGAACGCCTCGCGCCACTATTGTATCTCTTTACTTGTCCATCACCCTGTGATTCCTGCAAATCAAAAGTTTGTCCTGTAGATTATCTAAAACATTAATGTTGATGAAGGATAAAAAAACTAAGTTTTCCAACTTACTTGTTGGCCATTCTCTTGGTCCTGAAATTTGTTATTATAAGAAATAGTAAGATATATTTTCAAATTAACTCCAAATAAGATTAACTGTATAGACTGTGGCAAGTTAACCTGGCTCATCATAGAAGCTGATGGTTGCATCATCACTTGCTGGCGCAGAATCAAATCCTCACACTCTATGTCGCAAAGTTTTTCTTGAAGGCTGAAGGAACAAGGCAAGAGGAACCGCATAACCAAAGACAAGTTACAACTTCATCCTTAGATAGTAGATTGTAAAACATGGTGAGACTTGAAAAACAGAGTCAATCTAACATTGCTATAACCTTTGCATGGAGGTCTTCAGCTCAATTACCATTGACTCTGCATCCCTAGCCTGCTGCGACCTCTCTTCACACAGCTTCTGGGCCTCATCACATTTCCTTTGTAGTGCACTAGCCATGTACTGCAAGTATTTCAGATGACAAGCAATGAACTTTTTCATTGTTGGTGCAAGCATAGGAGAACATTTTTTTTTATTAAATGTACACTTCACAATCATGTAAATTTTGATGATAATAAACGTAACCCGACTTAGTGTGTGACTAACTTTTTGATAAATGCAGTAAGGAAATATTATTGCAAGTCTGTCAAAATAACGAAAATAACTAGAAGACCTAAAAAGATCGACCATATTGAAGATTCAGAAGTCTTCTTGGGAAGGATGATGCTAGAAGTTCCTTGATGAAGAATGCTTTGGAGCATGTCACAATTTTATTTGAAGATCAAAATCAAGACAAGAGATGGAATATTTCTACTTGATGTGGTTCGGGTACACTTGCTTAAACCTTGTATTTGATTTCATTTGTTTATTTACTGGATACAAGTAAGCAAATTTACTATATGCAAAGGATACATGCTTAAACTCATACTCATTACCTTGAGTTTCACATTTTCAGCAGTAAGCTTATCAATTGTCTCATTGCCGGTAAGAGGAATCTCTTCAGGTTTAGGAAGTTGCCCAATTTCTATCTCTGCAGCCCCATCTTCCTTTACGGGATACTGTGTGATCTCTTTCAAGAAAGACTGTAACTTTGCAATTTCCTGATTCTTAGCCTCCTCCATATCAGCCTACAAAATTTTGAATAATGGAAAAGTAAAAATGAAAGAAGAAAAACAAAGATAAGTTTAATATATGCTTTATTTTCTCCTTTTCCATGATTCAAATGTCAAGAAACACAAAGATGCTGGTAAATGAGTTACCATAAATCATTTGTTACACATGTACTAGTTACTAAATAGAAAATAATGTGAACCTAACTTTTGTTTGCCGGTCTAAGACTCAACTCAAGTCAAATTGATAAGCCTAGACTAATAAACCAAATAAACATATCTGTAAGGGTTCAAACCTTTCCAAACAATCCCTTAGGTCCCAAAAATACCTAGATCCAAATGCAAGTGACCCACCAACAGCAAATGCAGAATATCTAGGGTCTCTAAAATAAGTAAATGGGTATCCAAGCATAATATACCAACCATAAGCTTAATCCAAGAAAACATAACCATAAACAATTCAAACCCGGTAAAAGCAAGTCAACTTCCACTACCGTTAGGTAGTATCTATCCACTGGGAGAGAGAGATTAGTTGTATTGATATACCTAAGGGAGTGCAAAGCAGCAAGAGCTAATAGCTCAAAACTACTAGAAAGCCAAATGGAGTCAGCTCTTCTCTCTTTCCCTCTAGCTATGGAAGAACAAAAGAAGTTTTTCCGCCAAAGCTTAATAAAAGACTGAGACAAAATGGCTTTTATGTGGTGAATTCGAGCTAGGGGGCAGCGCCATAATGGGAGCAAAAGCACCAAAATCTGCCAAATAAATCGGCCAAAAAGAGCCCCTGGTGGTCTATGCAATCGTGGCCACGATGATGGCCAAAGTGTCACTATGTGAAAATGGTACTCAAAGCTTCAAGGGTTGAATGACCTACTCATTCTTCTTTGTTTTCATGATTCTATTTGTTTCCAAGTAATGCATATCCCTATGGTCTCCCCTAATATTCCTAAAGGAAAATGACAATTAAGGGGTGGAAAGTTCTAATCATTGCCAAAGGGCCTTTGGCCTAGCGGCATTGGAGTCTCTGGTCTCCTAGGAGGTCAAGGTTCAAACCTCACCAAAGGTGATGAGGGTGGGTGAGTTTATTTGTTGCATTTGCCGCATATAAATACTATATACTTCAAAAAATATGCATTCGCCCCATGTCTATTAAATGTTCTACAAGTTAACACCAGTTGCCAAACCTTTTTTTTTCTTTCGTGAAAACATGAAACAGGTTGCATGTACAGAGAAACTAATCATGTAGACATATGTTAACTTTCATATAGGCTCTTAGTCCATGTTACCATGAATCCTTCAAGCTATTTCAAAATTGGAACTAGATGGCTACTAAGTTGAGCGATCAGCATGGCTTCATAAGAATATCACTTTTATGATATAAAAAAAAGAGAAATGGTTAAATTCCTATAAAGATCTAAATCTTGATATGATAATAGATGCTATAATGTTAATTGACCTGAAAAATCAATATTCTCAAGAGACGGCCTCATGACCATCAGCATAAAAGAAAACGGATTTTAAAAATCCAATTCAAAATCCATTATAACTAAATTTGAGTCATTTGTGGTAAGGAAATACTTAGGGGGCGTTTGGTTCGCGGAATGGAGTTCGATGGAATTGGAATTCATCAAGAAATTTGACTTTGAAGGAATTAGAATGGAATTTGACCACGCATTTTGGTCGTGTTTGGTTGGATGAAATTGTAAAAGGTAAGGTGAACAAAAACCAAACCGGACCGAATCCAAAAAGACCGAGAAACTAAAACCGAAAAACCTAAACCAAAAAAACCAAACCGAAGACCGAAATCGGTTTGGTTTCCATCTTGACCGGAAAAATCCGAACCGAGGCAAAAACCGAAATCGGTTCGATTTCAGGTTTGGTTTCCAACTCGACCGGAAAAAACCGAACCGAACATACTCAGTTTCCCAAAGACCGAACTAAACCGAACCGCTTTAAATTATCTTATTTTTATTATGTATATAACTTGATTATTTAAATTTATATATATAATAAGATAATTTGATTATTTAATAAATAAAAAAACCGAAAATTGAGACCCAACCGAACCGTAAGAGGATTTGGAACGAGAGAGTGATAGATGGAGATGAGAAAGCCATAGATGGAGAAAACGAGAGGGGGGAAGGGAGATTCCAATGAATTCCATGGGTTATCGTATGGAATGATGAAATCCGTGGTTGAAGGAATTTGAAGGATTCCTTAGTTAACATTCCGTGAACCAAACAACACCATGGAATTTGGTCAATGAAATTGGCCATTCCAATTCCATCGAATTCCTCGAACCAAACTCCCCCTTAGTTTCATGAAGAACTAGATTGAAAGCAGGAACTTGGTGATACACTTGGCGACAATACATGTTAATGAGGGAGCAAAAGAATCAACTCAAAACAAGAATGAGTGACTAAATAATTAGAAGAATACATTTATGTTGTAGAAAACATACCCTCGCTTGTCTCTCCTGCTCCAATTCGCTGGCCAGGTCTTTGACTTCTTGTTCCAGTTTTGTTTTGGCATCTTTAAGAACACCAGTATCCTTTGCAGCCTGTATTGTAGAAGACATGTTTAAGCTTGGCATATGCAACTACCTACCAGTGTATGCAAAAGAATTTTCTTTTGTTGGAACATGTCCACCTCCATGTTCATGTTAATCCAATAACTTAAGAGAAAATATCAGGAAAAGAGTTCAAACTTGACAGTAAACAGCTGTATTGTTGTAAACCTGACAGGCAAGGGATACAATAAATTTAAACTATGCAGGAATGATGTCAGAAAAATAACAAACAAGTTTTGGCTATGTATCAATTTCTGCTGTGTGATTGATCAGCCCAACGATAAAGCATCAAAAGTGCAGCATATGTGGGGGATCAAGCAATTTGTTCGTGCCTCCCTAGGGTCTATATTAGGTAATGGGCTTCTTCTAAATAAAATTCATATTTCACATAATAACAAATTCAAACAAGTTTCAGTATTTTTCTAATGAATACATTGATTATAGTTAGACCAAAAACGCATTAAATGATTATAAATATTAACCAGGAATGTCTTGTAAAAGAATTTAAGAATGAACATAATTTCTACAGAAGAACAGAATAAGAAAGGACAGATGAAAGAGATAGTCACCAATCTAAGCTTCTGTAGTTCTCCCTGCGCAAATAGTGCTCTACAAACAGACTGAGTTGTTAGTGCCGCTTTCTGTGTCCTCAGGTAAGGAAGACGGACCAAATCTTGCCGGCATTGAGCCTGTCAGTAGTTCAGATAGAATATCAATTAAATAAAAAAATCACTGGCACCATTGATGCCTTGACATTATAATGGGCGCAGACATAGGAGGAGATTATAGGAGACCTTCGTAAAAAAAAATGTGTGTTACAATACAAGATCTTGAGACACAATACCTTTTCCTCGGATTTAGTTTAAATTTATCTTTTTTCAAATTTGAAGGAAAAAATCATAGATACTCTGCCAATACCAGACTTTGTACAAAAGAAATTTTTGGTACACAGAGCATAAAGAAAGTGTTTCTATTTGTGCAGCAGAAAGAAAGAATGATTACAGAAGTAACCAGGTTATGAGTTACAAACATACAATCAATTATATAACATATAAATGTAGCCCTGCAGGATATTTTAGCATATATTACAAGTTTCATGTCCCATATTTTGATTTGTAAACAAGCATTAACGGATGTATACTTGTGCTCCAAGCACTCCGGGCTTACTTTTGTACTTCATAAATGTTGATAGGCCTTATTGTGAGCCTACTGCACATAATTTGGGCAAAAGAACCCTTTTGGTGTTGTTGTAAATAGAAGCAAAATCAAAGAAGGAAAAAAGGATCACAGCTTGTCAAGTACTCCTTTGTCTGGCACTAGCTTTAACATACCTGTAAAATGATTGCTGCTTCTGTTTCTCGCGCTTGAAGATACATATTGGTTGCAGCCAACCCACGAATTGAAGCCTGGATTGTAATAGCTGAATCGCATAACGACCTGTAAGCTTTCGCTTTGACAAACATGCGTGTGGATTTTTGGATAGTCACAGTCGCTGCTACTCTCCTTCGGTGCTCAAAGCAAGTACGTGCCATTTGCCCTGCAATCATGAATTATAAGCAATTTTACTCTGGCAACAACCAAAAAATCATACTGTCCTGAAATTTTTTACATATAGACGGGAGATATTATCTATACCTCTACAAATAGTTTGTATTGGTAAAGCTGCATTTTGTAACAAGATATACTTCTTGTGTGCAGAATGCGAGCGAAATTTTGTCTGGACTTTGGTTGCAGATATTCCTAAAACTTGAGTTCGGTAAGCATCAAGCTCAGCCATTTGACCAGCTCTGAGAAACACTTTTGTTTTACCTATCTGCAACCGTTTCAATCAGATGCACATTAACCATTTTAACATCCACACCATGGAAATCTTAGCTGGTAAATCTAATAATTCTAGAAAAAATTCTCTAAGTCATGTAACGAGTATACTTCAACATTTAAATGTCTAGTATTTGGCAGCAATAAAAAGCCTGTCATCGTAACTAGTTGAGGTGCTCCAAAAATGAAATAAGAGGAAACCGGTGAAACCCAAAAGCAGACATATTAAATATTGCTAGCAGATCCACTTTTCAGGATCATGGGACTTGGACAGCAAGTTTAACCGGCAGAGAAAGTCGCTGGTACAGAGTAGAAAGTTAAGGTACAAAAGTTGCTACTTGCTACTTGGACAAAGACTGCATGTGAGTTGAAGCTGCGGAACCGCTGACATTGGCCTCAGGGTAAACCAGCGCNCCCCCCAACACAGCGTAGAACTTCGATTGTACTGTGCTCTCTAAAGAGCAGCTATTCTTAGTCACCTATGTCTACACCGGCTAGGTTGCAAGTTGAATACTATTTGCATATGACTAATTTCGAAGCGAACAAGTTGCGATCCAAGTCGCATATCCTACCTGACGAGATTTATTATCTTTTAGGTTGCAAGTTGAAAACTGTTTGCATTGTACTGTGCTCTCTAAAGAGCAGCTATTCAAAGTCCACTGATGAACCAGAATAGAAACATCTGTGATTTCTCCATTGTTTCTCTACTTAAAGCATTGTAAACTTCATTTACTAGTGGATTTTCTAGGTGGTTTCCTCCACCTGTAGTTTTCTCCTGTTTCGAGTTTCCACACAAATCTTGGTGTCATCTCTATTCTCACTCTATTAGTATGCTCAAAGATTATTGGTTTATAGATTATCGTTATTAATACATTGAGGATCTTGCTTGTCATTCCACATTGTAACCAATTTGGAGTTCAAACTATGATCATGGGATTGTTGACTGTTCTGCCTCATTGACTTTAACTAATAGTTAGAGCATTGATTGGTATTTATTGTCAAGGTATTAAGGCTCATTTGATTGTAACTAGACATAAGGAGGTAATCCACTGAGGGTTCCATGACTTGGTTGATGTCTTTCAATGTACATGCACTATTACCTAAGGCCAATTCTTTTGGTATACTCTACTCATCCAAACATCTCTTCTTCACTTCTTCTCTAACCAATCTTGGATGATATCTACCTCTCATAACAGACTCTTCTAAGAATGATTCTAACCGATGCACTCCAAGGTCTTTGTTGGAGATGGCCAAATGATTCGAGATAAAATTTGCCAATAAGGGAACTGAAAGAGCAACACTTACATGAGGGAGAAGAAACACATTCAATATTTGCAACAAGTCTGGCAGTTTACACATCCTTCTATTGTACAACATAATAGAATATGTTTCAACCCTAAATATATAACCGTGGGGAGGGGAGGAAGTGATGTGTGTAACAGAAAATCCATTATAAGGTAAAGTACCTGATAACCTTCTAGCTTTGTCTTCTCTAAAAGCATCTTTGTACACTTGATGTCATCATCGCTACAGTTGTATACAAGGAAATAAATCAAGACATATTCCAACATATGCCAACAACCCAACTGTTAAGACATTAGAGGGAACTTTGCATGTGTGTGCAGTGGATACTCACTCTAAGATGTGTAAATAAACACAACAGAAGGTTAAGAAACAAGATGTGGACAAAGTAATGTATTATTTTACGATTAATACAACTACCATTTTTTTACAGCATCAGGTGCAAGAACTTTGAAGCGATCTACAAAGTCACTAAAAGATTTACGAGTAGGAAACCCAGCAGTGCTGATTCTAATTGCCTCCATAACTCCCTGGAATGATATGAACATCCCCACTCAATATCCAAGACTATCTATATACACAGGATACAGGAAAATTCCAAATTGCTTAACTTACCCCACACCGAAGTTGTTGCAGTATATTCTGATTCTCAAAGATATCAGGCTTTAAAAGATTATTGGGTTTGACACAACGAACATAATGTGGTTCTGTATGGCTGAGAGTCTCAAGCAAAGCTTGTAGTTGTTGCTGTGAAGATAACACATGAGAAAATCAGACGAACTACAAAAATCAGGTACGCTGGTGGACTGGGTAAATTGGAACAACTAAATTAGTCTTCCAGAATAAGAACATGTTAGACCTTGAACATTAAACCTATTGATGAAAATTTTGATGATTTAGATGCCTCCTCTGCCACGGGTGGGAATAAGTGTGCTACGAATGAGCACTTTGAAGCATTTAAGAGTGCTTGATGCTCTGCAACAACATAGTCCTTGTTCTTATCCAAGAAAAACTCACTTTGATACGTGACCTGAAATCATAACTCATTAAAAAGATGATATCAACCATATTACCACTTTTCTATGCATAAGTGGAGTTATCAATTTCAAATGCCATGTGTCAGTCAGGTGATAGTGTTTGCAGGTATATATAGTTAGGTAAATTTATCAATTTCATATGCATCTAAGTAGAGTCGAAGGAAATAGAGCTGCATACATCACCGGCATAGTGACAAACGGTGAAATCTGTTTTTGCCAGCTTTGGCTTGGTAAAACGTTTATGATCTTTGAACGTTTGATAAAGCTTCTCTGCAAACGTTTCATGTGTAGATCTTGGAAACATACTGCATGAGATTAGTAAGTTCAGTTTAGATTCAAACTGCATCATCTTCTTTCAAGATCCGACAAAAACATATAATACCTCATAATCTAACAGAAAATATTTGTGTATAAGAAGGTGACAGAATATATTGTCATATTCGGACTTGAATGGTAGACAATAGTTAATTCCGTCAACCCAAGTACATGGGATAAAAGTCTCTGTTCATTTACTCTTTATTTGAATTCTTAACCTGTCACCAAGAAATTCCATTGGTTTCATTTTCATCAATAAAAGCAGGATGGTTGAAATGGCGACAAGTTCTGGAAGTCTTGTGTGATTGACATGTCCGATTGAAGCTGAAAATGGAAGTTGTATAGCGCAGTGGTAAGATCTGATTGATAAATGGGAATAATGCAAAGCCACCAAAGACAACAAGTACCCAAGGTTTTTGTGGCAGAAATGTGAACGCTGAGATGGATATGTGGCCATACTTTGAGCGACAAAACTGGAGATGAGGGTGCATGAAAGAAGATTGGACTTGCATTGGTTGAGGGGAAGCTGAGAAAATAGTAATTTATATGGTTTCATCATTCTCCAATATCAACTGTTGAATAGACTGCCTAGAAGAGGAGAGTTAGGAGAGAGTCGTCCAAGAATGACAGGGATAAACAATGAAGAAAGATGTGCATGAGTTATATATACCAAATTAGTTGGTTGATATAAGTATGCAGTTGAGGGATTCATGTCCCAAGACCGTAGATTTTCCAAGCCTTTATGTTTGCTTTTCTAGTACATGTTGGTTTTATTTTCAGCCTACCCAGCTAGTTTTGCAATGAAAACCTTGTTGTTGATGGCGGTGCTGATCTTTCACCAAGAAAGAATACATCAAGAACACAGACAAAAGTAGCTATTTTGTGCGGAAACATGTACATACCAAGCCTCATCCAGAAGAGCAAGGATTCCCCCAGGTTTCTGAAATAACCAAAACCTCAATTAGACCAACAGAGGAGCATAAAACATACTGCAAAACTTTGTAGCGGTATAGCCCAACATACAGAAATATCAAAATTTGAAGCACTTTTCATCAAATGCTTAATTCTTTTTTGTACCAAATATGTGAGGATATTGATTAGAAAATTTCATTGAACAGGATCAGGTAGTCATGGGGATGCAGTAAATCAATGAAAATTATTGTTATTGAACAGGTATAGACCTTTTCAATGAGATCTAAAATGTCTTGATTGTCCTCAAACTTTATGTAACTCCAGTTTATTTCCTCCCTAGTATATTCTTCTTGCTCCATCTTGAAAACATGCTGAAAAAGAGATGATCCAATAAGCTACCAAATTACGCATAATGGCTGGTGTGCCTCATTCAGAAGTTAATACTCGACCTGAACATGATACTGTGTACATAAAGTCACAAACCTGATTAAAATGTTGTTGCAGTTTCTCATTAGTTAGATTAATGCAAAACTGCTCGAAACTGCATGAATTGGAATATATGTTAAACTAAGAAATAAAAAAATATAGCAACTGCTATATCTGGCAAGAAAGTCATCAACTTTGTGCCGCACCAAATTACCTTTGGAAGTGATTCTGTAAGATGACACAGTTTTTATTTAAAGTAAGTTAAAAATATGATCTTGAGGAAAAAAAGTTGTTTTTCACTACAACCCTTAACCAGATGCAGGCATTCAACAGAGGATAAAATATAATGGGCCACAAGTTTAACTTAGGAGTCATTACAGCAGATCAAGTACTAATTCCTATAAAGCTAAGGGGTTTCATGCAGTGATCTGCAAGAAATAACCTAGTCTAAATGATGAAACCAAAAGCGTACCAGTTAAGCACCTGTTTGTCTTGAAACTCTCAAATCCATAAATATCCAGAACCCCAATGAAGAACTTTGAGTCGGAATCTTGACCAATGGAATTATTAATCTTGTTGACAAGCCTGGGGCCATTCAATAAAATCAAAAGCATGAAACTTAAGGTTCAATAACAGTCATTCAGATAGAACCTACCAGTCAAATAATTTTGAATAAACTATTTTGGCAAATGCATCCCTACTGATAGCTGCAGCAGTTGGATCAAGGCACTTTTTGATGCTTTCACCACGAGTTACAATCACACGCGTGGTAAAAGAATCTTCAAGAGCCGTCTTATCACACCTAAACATAACATGTACATCACACAGTTGCATTAACCAGTTGAAACATAAAAACTACAACAACGAATGCTGTTACCATAAGTAAGTGAAGAAAATAAAATCTGTTACATGAATAGCTCAGCTGCAGTTGTTAGATGAAATCGAGATTGCTCATCCTTGGGTTGTGAGGAATCTGGTTCACTCCCCTTAGCGAATTCAATGTTACCTAAGTGGAGAATTGCAGCAACCACACGGAATATAGCGTCCTGTAGGAGGAAATGCTTTAGGTAAGATTTTAAAAGTGCAGCTAGATAAATGTGACCGGTATGTCAGCACCTGCTCATCAGAACTGATCCCAACAACATCCATAGCCTTCCTTGTGGCAAGGTACTCTTCAGACTCATCCACTCCACTCAGTTGAAAAAAAGTTGATTGATTAAGGTAATGAAAAGTCTTCGGATCTCCAACTTTGTACTTTTGAGACTCCTAATTGAAAACGTGAAGAACAGGTATATCAGGCCGACGGAAAAAAATAACATGTGTATGTGTATGTGTACGGAAAAAAATTTGATTGATTAAGGTACTTTTGCTCAATAACATGTGTATGTGTGTGTAATTGTAACATAACATGCATAAAAATAAGTTTAAAGCCGTTGCCTATTTTAAGCTCAATGATATTTGGGACTTAATTGATTTACATATAGATTAATTTACTACAAGTTACAAGCATTTATGAGATTCAGGCATCAGCAACAATTGCTTTTAATTTGAAAATCTTCATTGCAACTAATTTTAGTCAATCACCACTTCCCCTTCCCTTAGTGGTTTGGTACCAGGAATTTAGAAAGTATTCAGATTTATTTTCAGTATCTCCAGCATTGACCAATAAGTATTTACATATCCATTAGATGCTCCTTTTCTCTACCTGCTTAAACAATTTGTCATTTTGTCATTAGTTGATTTTGTGCTAAACCCCCTCTATCATTATCTAATTTATGTTCTTTATAAAATCTCTACCAGAGAAATTCATTTCAATTTCTCGTGATTGGCTAGCTTTGCATAAAATGTTCATTGTTGCATCTTATCATGTTAGAAAGTTCTGCGTAACAGCTGTTTACTAGAAACCAAATACTTGATATACCACTCAAAAGTAGGGTCTAGGGAGGGTGAGATGTAAGCAGACCTGGCCTCTAACTCAAAGAGTAGGGCGGCTATTTCCATGAAGACCCCCAACTTGTGCAAGAGTATGAACAAACAGGTAGCAAGAATAAAATTTAGCATATGGTGAAAGAAGCACGAGAAAAGAACACAAAGCAAGTACAACGGAAACACATCTCCAACCTAAATTGCCATACCTCTACCTCCATCCTAACCTGTCCAACTCCCCCCCCCCCTCAAGCTACTAAATCTAGTCTCCTACTCTAATCCTCCGTCTCTAAGTGCTCATGAGAGGTCATGGTCTCAGAAATATCCAAGGCCATTATGTCCAACCTGAATTGCTTCCTTAAGCATAGATAGAATCTTTCCCTGTTCTTTTTTCTAAGGATAATTTCTTAGATGAACTATAATATTCCATCTTTCTTGATTCCTTTCCCCATGCTAATATTGGCCTACACTACCACTTGCACCCTCCTCTTCATACAGGTCTCCTCTTCTCATCATTGCCTCCATAGGTTTACAATAAATACGACCGAACGATCTCACCATCTCAGATATTTTGCCTGGGCTTCCTTCAATCAGGTGATGCCAACTGAACCTTCTCATCCTCATTTCAAATCCTCTCAACATTCACATTTCAGCCACACCCATTCTGTGTGCATAATGCCTTTCAGTAGCCTAAGTAGAACGGTTGCAGAAGAGAGGGTAATAATAGATGTGAAAATGCATAATAGTTCTGAGAGAATATGTAGCTTCAGTTTGCTATCACAGGTAGAGCTCAAATGTTTTCCTACAGTGAGGTGATAGTGAAAGCAAAAGGAGACCCGTTGCCTTGAGCACATCAAATTGTTTACATATAATGACTGCTGTTCACTCTCAGCTAATTTGGTGATAGAGACTGCATAGGCATGAGGAAAAACCAGGTCAACCAGCACTAGAAAATAACTTCACTCAAATGTTGTGAAGGGGTGACCCTTGGAGAAGCATGTAAGCTAACTCCTTGACTGAAAAGTTATGGGTTCAATTTGTAGAATGAAGGGAAAAAACTGTCTAGAATGAGTTCCCTTTCCAAAAATCAAAAGTTATGGGTTCTATTTGTAGAATGATGAGAAAAAACTATCTAGAATGAGTTCCCTTTCCAAAAGTCACAGAGTCAAGGATCCTTAGTGCACCCTATCGCTCTTTAATCATAGAAGTTCCATAAAAAACAGATGTCTAAACCAGTAATGACACTGTAAATGTGAAGCAAAAGCAAAGAAGGGCATAATTTCCCATGTATATTTCCTATGAAAACCTACAATCAAACAGAAAGTTTGCTTTCAATGAGTCTAATAGTTCATCACACTATAGTACGCAATTAGATTTCAGCAACCTAGAAAGTAATGCTAGATACTACTAGGTAACAGGACCATGGTGATAATCTGGTGGGAAAGGCATCTCCTTTCCCATGCAATGTCATAGATCTAAGTCTTATCTTCTAAGGGGGAAATCTGATGAAAACAACACAAAAACTGTGTGCATGCAGAAATCAGATTACCTCGGGTGGTGCAGAGCATATCATGTAAAAGCAATGATAATTTCTCTCAGGGTCAGAAACTTGACAGACACGAGACCTTTCCAGCAAATAAGTTCTTATAGCAGCTCCAGAGATCCTCCCCCGTTCATTAAACTGGATCTCAACGAACTTACCGAAACGACTATCATTATACCACATTCAGTTAAAAACAGTTAATCAACTGAAAAGAAGATGCATTAGTAGTTGGTAGGTTGAAACTTTTGGCTAGCTTGAACAAAATCTCTTTGTGTAAATGGTCAGTGCACCTTGAATTGTTGTTTCTGACTGTCTTTGCATTACCAAATGCTTCTAGAACCGGATTAGACTGCCAACAGAAAGAACTTGAAAAATAAATACAAATCAAGCCGATTAATTTGTGTGTGCCTTTAAAAATATCAAACTGATTTAGAGTTTACTTGAGTTTATATTTCGTAAGAAGGGACATTATAAGGTTCTTTTAAAACTCAATACTAGGGGCCAAGCATAAAACTAGTTTTGCATACTTCTAGAACTTGCTGCTCCACACTTCGCCGCCCCTCTTCTGAAGGCCGACCTCCCATAAACGCAAGATACTGCATAAGATTCTTTGTACTTTCTGTTTTACCAGCTCCACTTTCTCCACTAACAAGAATTGACTGGCTTATTTCCTCGTTAACCATCTGCCTGTACCAGACAAATCTATGTTTATCACACACACAGTGATTGTTGGAACTCAATAATTGGAAGAAAACAAGAAAGAGTAATATAGAATACTTGTAGGCAGCATGTGCAATAGCATAAGGATGTGGACTCAATTCCCCAAGAGATGCTCCTTTGTATTTTGCCATTATGTCTTTCTCATACAACTGAGGTAGTCTTTTAAAAGGGTTCACAGCTATTAAAATGTTTCCTGTGTAAGTCTGGAAAACCAGCAGGTAGGTTAACCTTGAAGATCAGATCATAAACTACTTTACACATCAAGACCATACTGTAAATGGTAGATCGAAAAAGGAAAGAGAACCAGAGAAATCACCAGTGGCATGTACTCACATAAATTTCATCGCTACAGTACCGACTTTTTAGATTTTGTAGAACCCCCGGTTCATGCAGATAAGCTAGCTTTGTCATATCATCCACTCCATTTTTAGGGAACTCGGGATCTTTAGGATGCACATTGGATGCATTAATTACTAGCTGTAGGATATAAATACGTCAGGATGCCATGGAAGTAAATTCTAATTCTAATTGTCTAAACAATATCTTACAATTGATCTCAGTGTCTTCAAGATTAAGAAGGACTTCTTGTTAATTCACTGGTCCTTTCAATCATCTAACATATTAGTTTAAATAAATTAAATCTAAGAAAAATTCACTTTAATCTTTAGCTTGGTTTCTGGTATGGCCACTCTTAGCAGGAACACTGATAGGTCTGACAATTTTTGTGATGTACATGCTCAAACCTCCAACTGACTGACAACAGTCATGGAGTAAGAAGTCATTTTGATCCTACAGAAAAAGACACTTTCAGGCATAGCCTTGTCCTGCTATCACATTTTATTTATGATAATTCATCTGCAACCCGCATTCTTTAACAGTAATAGGTAAGTACCATATCATGCATCAAATGATGATTGGTCGATACGAAGCATATTTTGTTTATCGTTGTGTTTCCAGTAGAGTCCTTGAGATGGTTAAACTCCCTTTCTACAATCTTTAGCATTCATAAAAGCATAAAAGGTGATTAGCCTGGTAAACCCAACCAGAAGAGGCCCCTCAAAGTCACGGAATGCTTTAACCCATGACTCTGATTTCAAGTGTGCAAATGATAAACGTCTCTCAGAAGGATAGACGTAATGCTTTTAAGTTGTATATTATTGTTATTACCAGAATTTCAAAGTATATATTGTTTTTCTGGTTGTCATTAAACCGTTAACCACCATCCATAACACAATGGAAAATAGAACAAAAATCAATATAGTGTTTGAAAGATGTGTTCTAGTGACTTACTTCTTTTCCATTTGAACATTTAACTTTAATATTTGGATCGTTGATTTCCAGAACATCGGCATCTATCCAAGCTACCTCAGGATCCTCCAACCAGACTTGAGATCCAACTACTACTTTGGATGGAGCAGACTGTATGACAAGAAGGAACTTGATCACTAATTAAATTTTCTTTTACTTGAATGAATTGAGCATCCAAGTGTTTGATAAACATACAATATTAGAACATATAGCACATAATATTATCTATAGAATTGTTAACAATAAAGAATATAATGCAGCAGATGTGCTTATTGATAAACAAGGTAGAACTGCAGAAGCCATACAACTTTCCTGGTTAATTGTTCCAATAATATCAATAGCACAAGATCCTTTGGGAGCAGCCGAAACAAGTCATTAGTAATGTGGACAGATAATTTGAAGCAAAAAGAAAAGAAAAAGAAAATCAATATACACTTCACTTAACAAACATACATAAATGCCAGCCAGACTTGACAATGGATCACCAAATTGATGATGATAAACATGAATGGTGATTAAATAGCAGCATCCATTAGTCAATCAAGTTTGAAGATAATGTAACTCAAAGCATTTAAAGAAATAAAAAAGATTGATGAACTAGTAAGTAATGAGTTGAAAAGGCTTTACCATATCAATATGCAGAGCGGAAAACCCCTAAATTCCCTTGTTTAAAGCAGCAGTAGGGTAGCCAAAAAACCATCGCAAATTCGGATAAATGTAGAAAGATCTATCTAAGTCTGCATAGCCTTATTCAAACCTTTTTCCTATTAGTAACAACGTAGAAATGGAGGGAAGGGGGATGATGATGATGATGATGATAGCGTAACATCATTGAAGGCAGGCTAATGATGGTTGGTAATGGGAGGACCAAAAGTATTCAAAAAGAAAGAAACCTCCGGCAAAGTTTTTTCCTTGGTCGTGTGTCTTCTTCTATCCCCAATTTCTGGCTTCCGATTCCCTTTTCCGGCATCGGTCTTCTTTTCTTCCCTGCGTCCGTCAAACAACATCCAAAACGAAACCGTCCGCTAACGACTTCGTTTTTTTCTGTTTCCCACTTTTGTCCCTGGACCCTCCTCCCTCTTTTGGAATTGGTTAAAAAAAGCAATCTACAACAATGCTCCCTCCAATTATATAACTTTTCACTTTTGATCCCCGATTTTTTTCTTTTTGGTCCCCTCAATTCAGATTGATTCATATCATCCAAACACACATCATAAAATCTGATTATTAGTCCTTTCCTATCTTTCTTTCTCTTCTTTCTCTTTAGTTTTTTGGACCTTCATACACATTCTTTTTACTAAATGTATATATATATTATATAGAGGAAAGTTCAAATGTGAACCACTTTTTGGTTGTGAACGTGAGGA